>JAJOZX010010008.1:0-145060 GCA_023014485.1 Bathynomus jamesi | reverse complement strand
TCCTGCTGAATTGCCTCAAAATACACATTCATCATTCAGAGAAGCAGGGACCCCAACCCCAATGAGAGGCCCTGCCCTATGCGTTCCCGTACTGGGACCAGCCTCGCCATTTCCAGTGACAGCACCCCCTTGAGGCCCTGCCTCTGAGGTTGAGGAGCTGGCATGGCTGACACTGGCCGATTTCCTGCATAGAGACAGGACTCCCTCCCGCCGGTGCCGGAGCACCCTGCTGTTGTTGACAGAACCGGGCAATATGCCCAAAGTTCCCACATGCCCCATTCATACCCAGGTGTTCTGCATTCATACGCCATGTGTCCCATCTGCCCACATGCAAAACACACGCACCCACTTTCTTCTACAGGTCTCTATACTATGTCCCCCTCTACCGCAATATGCACACCTCTCACATTCCCCATATTCCCTCCATTCACTGGCCCTCTTGCTCATTCATTGTCGACTGGCCTTGAAGCCCTTGCCTTCTATACGTTTGCCCCAGCATCGGACCATCATTCTGGGACCTGATGTGGGAGGAGGCCCTGGTTGTGCATGGCCGACCCTCCATACACCCTTGTGAATTCGTTCACAAAGTTAGCCAGCATTTCCATTGGGTTTTGGGCCATGGATGCTTGGCTAACTGGAGGGTGACCTGGCCTAGTATTTCTTAATGCGTCCGCATAACTAGGAAACACAGGTACTTGTTCCTCCCTCATCGCTGTCCCCATTCGCACATCTGCTTCCCTATTACGCCCAATCACACACTCATACACTCGGTCCTCTAACAATTCCAAGATTTCATGCCACTTCAAACGTGTCCCTCTCACTCTTACACACTCTTTCCTCTTAACATTCAAAAACTCTCTCACACTCTCAGGTACTGTCTCAATCAACTTTCTTACCAACCTTTTATTCTCATCTATCCCATCATCTCCAAATTTCTTTCTCGCCAAAGTTTCAAGTCTATATGCATACAAATCAATACTCTCCCCTTCTGCATCCTTGCTCTCTCAAAATCATCCTTCTTTCGATATTTCACACCCCCTCTTATTCTTAACACTTGCTCCACCAAATCTCCCTTAACACCTCATACTTCACAGGCACTCCTGAATTTACAAAACATTGTAAAACTCTAGCAACCTACCTTCCAAACAGTCACCCATCTCTTTCACCCAATACTCAGGAGCGTCTGGATACTTGCTCTTACAATAACGTTCATACTCTTTCAAAAACTCTTGTACATCTCTCCCACTATAAACATTAAATTTG
The DNA here is from genome assembly GCA_023014485.1 of Bathynomus jamesi. Classification (NCBI taxonomy): domain Eukaryota; kingdom Metazoa; phylum Arthropoda; class Malacostraca; order Isopoda; family Cirolanidae; genus Bathynomus; species Bathynomus jamesi. The sequence continues at coordinate 143,797 of JAJOZX010010008.1, read as the reverse complement.
CAACCTTCGGAATCTCCCTAATTAAGATTCCCTTATGCACTCTTACACCCTCACTCGTATCACTCTCAGTTTCAGTCTCACTCTCACTCTCATACATACTGTCCTCAATGCTGGAATAGAGGGAGTCATCTGCGCTAACGCAGCGTTGAACCTTCCGAGAAGCCCTCTTACCAGATGCCCTCCGAGCCCCCTTCATTCCCGCCTTGCCCCTCTTAGCCTGCCCTTCCCTCCTCTTACCTTTCTCCCTCTGATCCTCACCCTCAAGCTTCTTCTTACCCTCCTTAGGGGTGGAATGCACCATCACCTTGTAAGGTCTTTCTTCTTTCCCTCACTCACGCTTTCACTCCCTTCTCCTTCCAGGCCCCCTACTGCTACATCCTTTAGATGTGCCCCTTTTACTACCAACACCCTTACTATTTTCCCCTTCAAAACCCCCCTTCCCTTCCTTTTTCACTTTCCCATCAAGCTTGCCCTCCAACTCACTCATTCTCTTAACCATTGCCTTTAACCCATCATCCATCTCTTTCTACTCTCAATCATTCTTTCTTCCATCTCTTGACGACAAACTACTAATTCTTACTCTGTTCCTCTAATCTACTCTGCAATTTCCCAAAACATTCTCTAATTCTGCCTTCTGTAACTCTAACTGATGGTTCCTAGCCTTTTCTACCTCTAATGCCTCCTCTATCTCCTCAACCTCCTTTCTAACTCCTCCTTGGTAGGCATCTCTAAAGATGCTACCCTACTTCACTTCCTCTATTACTACTACACCCAACCTACAACTACTCTTTCACTCTTCTTCTATACAACCCAACCAGGAAACAACCCACTTTCTGAGTGGAAGTCCCTGTTCGGGCGCCACTTATTTTATGTGGTGGGATTCGGAGTGACCTAACGGCCGCACCACGAATAAGAATTTTTTCTTTTGTTTAAGAACTCCACGAAACCAGGCTGCTTACCTTGAAGGGTTGTTGGATCCAGGCTCGCTGCCAGACCTCCGACTCCACGACTGCTGGCTCCCGCCACCAACAGTTCTTACTTGCCAGAATAGCTTCCTTCTGTTAGTGGTTCACTATCTCCAGCATCCCCTTCCTAACAGAACTTAAAGTTCCCTTGGTCCAATAACGGTCTTCAGCCTCAGACAAATCCAGCTGACTTTAGTTTCCTCTGTTATGTTCTTTATTTTCTCTTGTCAAATTACCCTCTTAAACATATTTTTTATTATTTATATTTCCACACATGCGCCAATTGGTTCCCTCCACTTCTCAAAACTCGAGTTTTGACACACACGCAGACACTTTTAAACCTCAGAAGCGTCTCTTTTACTAAATTTGTTTATTCTTCTTTTCATTATTTGTTTGTTCATTAAAATATTAACAATTTTGTACTTTATTATTCATTTACTAACAGGGTTTAACAAGCAACTGTCCAACTCTCACTCTTTTTCCATACTAATTTAATAAAACTGTTTTATTCCTCATTCCTTGTTTACAAGTTTAACATTTCTTTATATAACTATTGTTTAGTCTTTTCATTCATTAAAATATTAACATTAACATATCTTATAACATTATTTCTTTATTTATTTGTTTGCTAATATTAAAGTTAGTGTTACTTAATGTTTATTATTTATTATCTTAATGCTTAATAGTTTACTACCATCTTTCCAATTTCCTATAACAGTTATCATTCCTATTCATATTTGTTTGCTGGAAAGAGAGAGAGAACCATTAAAATCCTTTCTATAACAAATATTTCATTCAAAAATCAAAGAAATTTAATATATAAATAATAATAATCAAGGCCAGGGGGAAAGGGCTGAGAACTAAAAGGGGAAAGGGTTCACCCTCCACAACATCAACTGCCCAATGTCTATCGTAATCATCAACCACGCTTTGGAAAAATTCTAAAAGATTTGTTTCGCCTAAATCCGTGCTGCGTATTTCTAACAAGTTTATGGTATTCTAAATTGTTCGACTATACGATCCCTAATTATTGATTCCAAAAGCTTACCTACAACAGATGTTAAACTGATTGGCCTATAATTTCCCACCGCACCTTTATCGCCTTTCTTAAAGATAGGTGTTACGTTTGCTAACGAAATTATCTGGTACGCACCCTCAGAAATAGACGCATTAAAAATCTTTGTTAGCGGTACAAACAATGCTATCTTTTAATTCTTTTAGTTGTATGGGATATATGGAATCCGGACCCGGTGATTTATGTGTTTTCATTTTATCAATATAGCGCATTACTTCCCCTTCACTAACGACAATATTATCCAAAATATTACCATTATCAAAAGGTATTATGTCTATGACGGTAGGGATATTCGTTACATCTTCTATAGTAAAAACTGACGTAAAAAATTTGTTTAGCAAGGTAGCCATTTCGTTGTTTTCAGAGACTAGATCTCCATTTACATTTTTTAATGGACCTAAGACACTTTTTACTGGATTTCTATTATTGACATATTGAAAGAATCGCTTGGGTTTTCTTTACTGTCACGAGCTATGGAGATTTCAAATTCGCATTTTGACTTTTTTATTACACTTTTAGCTTCACGCCTTAGAGATATGTAGTTGTTTCGTAACAACAGATTATCTTTATCGCAATTATATAGCCTATAGCCCTATCTCTACTCTTTATAATGTCTCCTACTCTACAAGTAAACCACAAGGGCTTGTTGTTTACTTTCGCACGCTTAATTTTGTACGGTACACATTCCTCATTTATAGTCCTAAATACCGTTACGAACGATTCCCACATTAGTTTTGCGTTGGAGTTCCCCATTACGTTTTCCCAATTGACGTGTGAAAATTTATTTCGAAATTTACTAAAGTCTGCGTGCTGGAAGTTAGGAATTTTAGTCGAGTTAGTTGGTTTCGAGTGACTTACTGAGAGGACAAACTCTACCATATTGTGATCGCTATTGCTCAATGGTTCTATTACTTGAAGATCAGTAATTAGCCTATCATCCGTAGTTATTACTAAATCTAAAATACTGTCCAACCTCGTAGGTTCCCCAACCTTTTGAATAAGAAAGCTATCCTCGAGAAAATTAACTAAACGATTACCTTCCGCGTCTCCCTGCATTGTATCGTAATTCACGTTGGCGCAATTAAAGTCACCCATAACTAAAGCCTGCTCACTACCGATTATTCTCTTTAGTTCACGATATAACGCTTCGTCCTTATCAGCTGTTTGATTTGGGGGCCTATATATAACCGCAACAAGAAGTTTGAAATCGTTCAATTTAAGTTCTGCTATAGTCGAATCTATCGGTTCTGGAATTGAGTGCTTTACTTCTATAACATTCGCAATATTATCTTTGATATACAACATAACACCGCCTCCTCACCTACCTATTCTGTTTTTAACAAAAAGTCTATAACCTTTAATTTGATACTCTCCTACAAAGTCACGTGTTTCATTGCTAAGCCACGATTCATTTATCGCAATTAAATCATAGTCTTTACAAGCAATTAAAGAAAAAAATTCATTTATTTTATTTCGTAGGCTACGAGCATTTAAGGATAGAACCTTCAAATTGTTTGTAATTGCGACACCTTCGCGAGCGCGGGGGAAATTTGTGGAATTTACGCTCGGACCATTCGGGCTACGGCAGCCTGAAAAGAAGAGACAGTATTATGAAATAGTCTTCCTAAACGCGCAGCTCCAACTTCATTAAGATGAAGTCCATCTTCGAGGAACAAGTCTCTCCTGCCGTAGAAACTGTTCCAAAAATTTGCAAAATGCACTCCTTCCTGTTGGCAAAGAGACTTTAGGTTATTGTTAATATAGGTTGCCTTGCTGTAGAAATCGCTTCATTGGATAATTCAAGGAAGTATACCTGTTAAAACAATCTTATTAGTTTTCTCCTTTAATCGCTCTAATAAGTCCCTGTACCTAGCCAGCAGTTCTTCCGATCTAGAATTTAAAATGTTATTAGTACCGACATGAATAACATACGTTGTGTCCTCGGTGGTACCGTCTGTAAAATGGTCAACACTATTAGTTATATCCTCCACCCTTGCACCAGGGTAGCAGTAACGGCGCCTACGACGAGGGTTTCTCCCACAGAATTCCTTGAGCTGCCCTCGAACAATGGAATCGCCAATGAGTCATATTTCCGGTTCATCAGCATCTTCGAAACCTAAAACAGAAAACTTATTGCTTGTTATTACTGGTAGACAGGTCTTTGCTTTTCTCAATGGGGCTCCAGTTTGCACTCGAACGAAGGGTTGGGAACTAGGGGAAGAGAGAGGGCTATTTATATTATTAGTAGAAACTGAGGCAGGAGTGGTCGTAACTGGAGTCTCAAGGGATTCTAATTTTGCCGTCAAAAGCATCACGCTTTCTTCAAGTCTCACCCTGGCCTCCCTCTCACGTTCTAACTCATTCCTCAGCACTTCCATGCTTGAGCACCACCTGCAAACTAACTGATCATTATTATTAGCCATTGTAAACTCGTAAGCAGCAAATTTCCCTTCACAGCGACTGCAAGTACTTGACAGGGGTGCCATGCTTTTAATTAGTTGAACAACAAAAAAAACAAAAAAGCGAGTGTTTGGAAATTAATAAATCACAACGTAGGTCTACCACGTTCCTGAAACACAAACAGGTTCTTGTAACACAAATTTATACTAAATTAATATAGAATTAAGCTACCGAGAAAGGATCTGTAAAAGAAGAGTAATTTTTAACACTTCTCTGTCTGCAATTCGACCCGATGTTTTACCTTTTCTTCACACGGTTTGTAACTACACACTACCTGACCTCTCGAAGCATGGAAAAAAGAACCTTATGTCTCCACGTTTTCTGATTAATTTGAAAAACAGACAAGACTAGCCTTGGTTTGATCAAATAATATAGTACTGAATAATGTCAATAAATGAAATATATTCGTTAATGAATGATTAGTAGCACAAAGTAATTTAGTTAAGAATGCACGGAACACTTTTTTTTTAAAACACTTCAACGAAAACCACTTATTCAATTGATAACACTTGGACAGCAGCCCAGCGTCTTAACCACTAGGCCACCCAGGGTACCCATTTATCTACCAACCACTCTTTTTTTTATTGTGTGGAAGGATGAACAGCTGGGTTATGCTGTGCGCTAGCTGCCATCAGCGGGTCTTGAACCTGGGGTCGATGGATTCATAGTCAGCAACGTTAACCACTACACCACCGAGGCGCATATATATATATATATATATATATATAATATATATATAGTATATATTATACATGTTTGCTTGTAGCTTGTGGGGAATGGACGTGTTGTCTTTCTCTCTGTATAAACACTCAAATAAGAAGGGAATAAACTACTTGGTGGTTTATTCTGTTTACACCCGAAAGTGTATAAAGTATCAGTGAATCCATGCATACAAACTATTGAGTGAAATTCAGTAAAATTAAGAAAGTGTAATACAGTTTACATAAATTATATTATCACCAGTTTAACATATATTTAAACCATAATATGGTTGGCATTCAAGAAATTTTAAAACAGGGCAGGAAAAAGGTCATAAAACACAAAGGTCAGAAAATGGTTGTGACCATCGGAAGGAAAGGAAAAAAAAATTTGTGTATTTCTTTTTACGATAATTAATGAATAGCATGACCATGGGTCCAAATTCTCACTTAATCTGCAACTTGTGTAATCTGGAAACAACTGAAAATGCAGCAATAAGATGCAATTTCTGTCAAAAACTGCATGAATTGGGATGATAGGAAAATATCTCCCATTTCAAATGTGAAATAGATCGTGGGAATGAAATTTCTATGTGATGCATGTACACAGACTGTAAACTCCTTTGCAGTATTTAAAGAAATGGAGAAAACAAATTTGAGTGTTACAAAAAAGGAGGAAATAATGGGGAAACAAGTCCAAAAATTTCCAAATGAAAATTCAGGTGGATGAGAGAGAAGAGGAAATAACGAATAAAAATATAATAAGGAATGAAGACATAGATGAAAGAAGAGAGAGAAATAAAAGTTGCAAGGTAGTAAAACTGCCCAACAAGCAAAATGATAAAACGATAAAAACTAAAACTGTAGGAAATAATCAGCCAAAGAAAAATAATATCAAAATTAAGAGCATAGAAAATAATCAGATAACAAGAAGTAGAAGTGTAGAAAATAGTCTGTAAGTACTACGCAAAAAAGGTACTGCAGATATCGGGATGGGCAATGCATCTATGCACATCCCACATTATGTAACACACATTACATAAGAGGATATTGCAAATTTGAAAAAAGTGCAAGTTCCATCATCTTACTGTCTGCAAGATATGGGAGGTGCAAATACGGACAAAAATGCCGTTACCACCACCCTCAAAGGAATCTGACAGGTGAGCAGACGAAACCAGCACAAAGACAACTACCAATTTTTTTAGATGTAGCCCATACAATTCAACTATTAAATACCATCCAACAAATACAAAGCCAACTGACAAATACAGGGATCTGAGACCTGTACAGAAGGCATACAGAAAGACATTACATGCGATATTGGGACTGGTTATTGAAACAGATAAAGAGAGGAAAATTCTCGGAGGATCACAAGGCAACGAAACTGGCACCACCATTGGAAAATGAATTGGAAACAAGTATATAAAAATGAAAGGGGGAAAAAATAAAAATAATCCTAGCCAACATTTAGAGCCTTAAATCAAACCATTCCCCAGACAAAGTTTTATACTTGAAAAGACTCGTGCAAGAAACCAGACCAGATTTTGCATGCCTCACGGAAACCCATCTAAAAGACTGTCAGGCAAATTGTGAAAACTGAGAGTTCTGTATTGACAAAAAAGAAATACAAATTGACAACTGTAATGTCCTCTGAGCCGACAAAACAGTGAGACATAAAGGAGGATGTGCTCTTTACACACACGAAAGGCATATGGCAGAAATGACTATAAGTACCTCAAATAGCTACGTAGAATGTGTAGCAGCAAAAGTTGAAAAATTAAATATCGTAATCGTACTAATTGTAATGTACAGACCCCTGAACACACGAACCTCAAAATTCTCAGATTCCATTACAGAGTTAAGAAATGGTAAAAGATCTACACTCTCCAACCTCAAATATTTTTCTGTGATGATTTTAATTTTCCATTCATGAAATATAAAAGGATAGGAAAAAATATATGTATACACCAGGACAATGGGGGCACATGGGAAAACCAGCAGCAGGTAAAAATGCTACTAGGTCTAGCTGATGAATTTATGTTAACACAAGAAATAACAGAAAACACAAGAAAAACAACAGCCTAGATTTGGTATTAACAAACAGCAAACTAATTGATAATGTAGAAATATCCTCAACTATAATATCAGATCACAATATTATTAAAATAACAACTGATATAAAAGCAACAGGAAAGGAAATAACACGAACAACAGAAGGAAGCAAATTCAAAATTTTTAATTTTCACTCCAAAGCTATAAACTGGGAAGGTGTTGCATCCAGCATGGAAGTAATAGATTGGAAAACCATCTTCGAGGCCAAGACAACAGAAGAGATGCTAATGACCTTAGAGGAGAAGATGCTGGAAATTGTGGAAAAATGTGTCCCAAAAATACAAAAGCAGAAAGAGAAGCTGGTTCAAGAGACAAAAGAGGTCATTGTTCCGAAAGAGAAAAGGAGTGACTGCAAAATTAAGTAACAAGATAACATCATCAGAAAAATATTAAATGATACACTGCAAAGTATCGATGACATCATACAGGAACTAATTGTGAAGCATACAGAAAAAGACGACGCCGATACTATAGAAGCGATAAAGGTTAATTCAAAGTACTTCTATAATTTTGCAAAAAGGAAGTCAAAAAAATCATACAACTATCGGACCTTTGAAAAATGAACAGTGCTTTATCTGATAATATAACAGAAGTATCTGAAATATTAAGAGCCCAGTATGAATCCTCTTTCAGTATCCCAAAAACTGACAAACTGATATGATAGAAACGCGTTCTTTGAAGAACTACAAGGGGAAAGTATAACAGACTTCGACTTTATGACAGATATTACACAAGCTATAGGGAAACTAAAAGCGCACACAGTGGCAGGACCAGACAAATGGAATGCCACACTAATCAAAAACTGCAAGAATGCAATTGCTGAGCCCCTATATTGGATATGAAGATGATCACTAGACACGGGAGAAATACTGGGCATCCTAAGAATATGAGCATAGTCCCAATATATAAAGGAGGAGATTGATCCGAGGCAAAACACTATAGGCCTCTGTCGCTTACATCTCCTCTCACTAAAATATTTGAAAGAATAGTTAGACAGAAAATCTTTGACTTTTTGGAAACTCAAAAAAATTCAATGATAACCAACATGAGTTTTGGTCAGGCAGATCATGCCTATCACAACTGATGGAACACTACAACAACATTATTGATGCACTGGAAAGTAATGAAAACTATGATGTGACCATGGAATCATTGCACAAACTGAAATATATGGGAATAATGGGAAAAGTAGGAAAATGGATATATAATTTTCTTAGTGAGTGGTAGCAAGTCATTACAGTTCAAGAAATATCTTCATCAGAATCAGCAGTCCTTAGCTCAGAACCACAAGGAAAAGTATTGTCTCCATTACTCTTCATAATTATGATAAGTGATACAGATGATACAGAGGATCTCTACAAACAGACATGAACAGAATCTGCAAGTGGACGGAAGACAACAATATGAAATTTAACACAGAAATTTCAACTGTTACGGTACGGAAAAAGCGAATCAGGCGAGTTTGTCTAAAACAATTCGTCTAAAATACAATTTGTCTAAATCAATTTGGCTAAAATAGTTTGTCTAAAATACAATTTGTCTAAAATACAATTTGTCTAAACAAACAATTTGTCTAAACAAACAATTTGTCTAAACAAACAATTTGTCTAAAAAACAATTTGTCTAAACAAACAATTTGTCTAAACAAACAATTTGTCTAAACAACAATTTGTCTAAACAAACAATTTGTCTAAACAAACAATTTGTCTAAACAAACAATTTGTCTAAACAAACAATTTGTCTAAACAAACAATTTGTCTAAACAAACAATTTGTCTAAACAAACAATTTGTCTAAACAAACAATTTGTCTAAACAAACAATTTGTCTAAACAAACAATTTGTCTAAACAAACAATTTGTCTAAACAAACCATTTGTCTAAACAAACCATTTGTCTAAACAAACCATTTGTCTAAACAAACCATTTGTCTAAACAAACCATTTGTCTAAACAAACCATTTGTCTAAACAAACCATTTGTCTAAACAAACCATTTGTCTAAACAAACCATTTGTCTAAACAAACCATTTGTCTAAACAAACCATTTGTCTAAACAAACCATTTGTCTAAACAAACCATTTGTCTAAACAAACCATTTGTCTAAACAAACCATTTGTCTAAACAAACCATTTGTCTAAACAAACCATTTGTCTAAACAAACCATTTGTCTAAACAAACCATTTGTCTAAACAAACCATTTGTCTAAACAAACCATTTGTCTAAACAAACCATTTGTCTAAACAAACCATTTGTCTAAACAAACCATTTGTCTAAACAAACCATTTGTCTAAACAAACCATTTGTCTAAACAAACCATTTGTCTAAACAAACCATTTGTCTAAACAAACCATTTGTCTAAACAAACCATTTGTCTAAACAAACCATTTGTCTAAACAAACCATTTGTCATAATATGGCATACAAATTGTTGCCTGATGTACAATGCTATTTATTACTTGCCACACCCCATCTTAAAAGGTTACCTCTTGTGCGGAATAGTACATCGAAATCAGTTATCCCGGAACCTATAACCCGGTTAGGTTAGGTTAGGTTAGGTATATTATGAAATAAAATCAACCCATTTTCAATCTTTTCATCCTCATTCCAAATTTATCAAGCAGACAAATGCATTTCTAGTTATCTTCAGTTATTAGTCAAATTGTATTTTAGACAAACTATTTCGATGTACTATTCCGCACAAGAGGTAACCTTTTAAGATGGGGCGTGGCAAGTAATAAATAGCATTGTACATCAGGCAACAATTTGTATGCCATATTATATTAAATTATTTTTAGACAAATTGTATTTTAGACAAATTGTTATTAGACAAATTGATTTTAGACAAATTGATTTAGACAAATTGTATTTTAGACGAATTGTTTTAGACAAATTCTCCTAGACGCCGGAAAAAGAGAGGACCTAAAATCCATGGAATACTATACCCCAAATGGACAGAAAATTAAGAGAATTTCTAAAGCAAAAAATTTAGGGGTTGTAATGACTGATGATGCGAAATTTGAAACACAAAATAAGATAGCAGTGAACAGAGCATAAAGAATAACTGGGAAGATATAGAGAACCTTTAAATGAAGGAATAGGAATATAATGGTCTCTACTGAAAACACTGATCATACCCAAATTGGAATACTGCTCGGTCCTAACATCCCCATATAAAAAAAAGGTAACGGTTCAGAATAGGGGCACCACCTCAATTTTTGTTTTTTTCCAACCAAAACATGCTAAAACCATTGGTTTCCTGTTGTTTAGGATGAATGTGACCATCGCCATTACAGTAAATTATTGCTTGAAGTGCTTTCATCCCCTCAATCCCTCCTACAATCTTGCAGGACCACCATGGGAACCGGGGGTTTTGGGTGGGGAAACACAGCACAAGCAATAATTTAATGTAATAGCGATGGTCAGATTTATCTTAAACAACAGGAAACCAATGGTTTTAGCATGTTTTGGAGGAAAAAACATGTCATGAAACATCAAAAACCATGAGAAAAACCTAGGTTTCATGGAAAACCTAACCTAACTAACCTAAAAAATATAAAACCCTATACTGATCAATTTGTGATATGTGATCTTTATGGGGGTGGAGCCCCCGTACCCCCCCAAGACCTAAATTATACAAATTGGACACTACATTTAAAGGGAGAACACCATGCGAGCTCTACTAGCGTCACCACACATCCGTCACAGACCAAAGCCATTTTCAAACTGAAGTGAATGAATACGATAGTAGGGTTGCCAACTCAAAATTTCCTAGATTCATACCCAAAAATGTGTTTTTCGTAATTTTCTAACTTCGATTTTTTGACTATGCGACACATGCAATCAACATATTTTAATGAGAGAAACAACTTTGTCTCTATGGTATTTTTCGAAATTTTGCTTAATTAAGTGGCGCCCGTATTCTGAACCATTACTAAAAAAGAAATTAGACAGCTGGAAGAGATTCAGAGAAGCTTCACAGCCAAGATCAATGGGTGCAAAAAACTAAATTACTGGGAAAAGTTATGTGAATTAAACCTATATTTACTGGAAAGGAGAAGAGAGACACCATTATTTGCTTACACTTGGAAAATAATGGAGAAACTAGTCCCTAATCTTACTGAACCCTGTAACTCCCCAAACAACAGTGGAAAGTAGAAAAGGAAGACTGTGTCATGTTCCCAAATTAAAGGCTAGACAGGGAACATCCTTAACCCTGAAAGAAAATAGTTTTGTTGTGAGAGGACCAAAACTGTTTAATCAGCTACCCAAAGACCAAAGGAACAAGAGTGGTGTTGCTGTGGACACCTTCGAAAGAAGATTAGACTCCTGGCTCAGAACAATCCCTGATGAGCCAGGAGGCGTACCTGGCTATGTAAGGTAGAGAGTACAAGAAACCAACTCAGTACTTCACCAGGCCAACTGGAGAGAAGGGGCCACAAGCTTGACCTTCGTGAAATGAGGAATCATAGTACAGAACATTTGAAAGGTGTTTATATATACAGGGTGGTGCAAAAGCTTTGCTTCCTAAGAATTTTCAGACTCCTGAAATTAGACTCCTGGCTCAGAACAATTCCTGATGAGCCAGGAGGCGTACCTGGCTATGTAAGGTAGAGAGTACAAGAAACCAACTCAGTACTTCACCAGGCCAACTGGAGAGAAGGGGCCACAAGCTTGACCTTCGTGAAATGAGGAATCATAGTACAGAACATTTGAAAGGTGTTTATATATACAGGGTGGTGCAAAAGCTTTGCTTCCTAAGAATTTTCAGTGTTGACTATAATATATATTTTTTTTCTTTTAAGTAGGGGATGGCTGTGAAATTAATAATAGATGATGAGCATGAGCTTGGTTTTAATGTATGGCATACCAAGTACAACAAATCGATGAATTGATCAAGAATAAATTTTGTACCGATTCATCAATTTGTAGTACCTGGTATCAGAACTGGGCACTTGCGGTTTTTTTGCATTTTTTTGCGGTACTACTACCGCACTACCAACCAGTACCGCATAACGCAGTACTGCAAAGGATCGCTGAAAGTACAGCAGTACCGCTACTGCATTCAAATTTCCCGCGGTACTTTCCGCGGTACCGACCAACACGGTAGTACCGCAGTACCGCAAAAAAAACCGCAAGTGCCCAGTTCTGCCTGGTATTCCATACATTAAAGCCAAGCTCACCCTCTCATGTATTGTTAATTTCGCAGTCATCCCCTACCTAAAAGAAAAAAATATATATTCAACACTGAAAATTCAGTTGATGAGGGACTTTTGCGCCACCCTGTATATATATATATATATATATATACACATTGTGTGTGTGCGTGTGTTGCTGGTATGACAGTTACATGTGTTTCGATCAAATCCAAATAAAAGCAGTATTACAGTGAAAATCCTGCAGTTAATCAGTTTTAAACGGTGCTGATATTGTGAGTTAATTGATAGTGCATAGTGGTATTTCTTTTTAAAAAGTAAAAATTGCTGCATATATCAAAAGGGTAAATAAAAATGAAGCGAATCAATCTATACAGCATTTTTCCAAGTGTTTGTTTGTAAAGAAAATTAGCTGCCTATCAAAATTCTTACAACTACCCCCCTCCCTCATTATCCCCCGTAGCAACAGTCGCGAGCACCAATCAGTGAGAAGTATACAGCATGCCACATCCCCATCCCCCCGAGTAATGGAGAACTTTCTCTCACTCAGCTTGAGTCAACTCTCACCCACTACTTCCCATAATACCCTTCGAGTCAATTTTCTGCACCAGCAGCTACCCTCTATCAGTAACGTGGAAATGGTAAACAAATTCCTGCAACTGTGGTATCTGCAATGATGCAACAGATGAGAAAAAGGCGATGAGGTGCGATTTTTGTCAACTGCTTTTTTATTTTAGATGCCTAGAATCAGGGCTGTTTCTATCCATTAGGGGGCCCTAAGCAGTATACCCATTTGAGGCCCCACCCCTCCATCCACCAACTCATGCCTTACTACATCACTTCAGCACACACATACGAAAAATGCCTGTGTTAATAAAAAACAATTATGAAACAATTTTAATGAAACAGTTATGTCCAAAACAACAAATATTTACTCTGAGAAGACAAACAGAAAAAATACTCATGAAATTCCTGAAAATTAGCTTATACATTATTTAGAATAAATGACACGGAACTATCCGGTCATCCCATAAGTAATGTCGTTTTTTATGATAGATTAAGTTTAAACTAGTCCTACTTGGTTTAAGCATGAATTTTCCGAACGTTATATCTAAGAGGAGATCTATTGTGTTTTGCTACATACTTTACAGACCTTGACCAGTGAAGACGTGTGTTTTGCTTTATGTGAACCCCCTCATAAACATGGCGGTATCAGAAGAGCATATCAGGCATATAATGCTTTACGAGTTCAAAAAAGGGAATAGTGCTACTGAAGCAACGCGAAACATTCAGGATGTTTATGGCAACGATATTCTGCATGTGAGGAAATGTCAAAGATGGTTTCAAAAGTTTAGGAATGGTGACTGCTATTTGACAGATGCAGCATCTCTGGACACCCTGCTGAGTTTGATGATCACCTGCTGTTAGCCGCACTTGAAGAAGACTGTTCAACAACTGTCGAAGAATTGGCCCAGAAACTCAATTCATCCCCGTCCACCATCCATCATCATTTGCAACAACTCGGGAAAGTGCCTAAGTTAGGAAAATGAGTGCCACATGAATTGTTGGTCAACAATCTGAGGGTGCGGGTAAACATTAGCACAGCTCTTCATTCCTGTGAACTCCAAGATCCATTTTTGCACCATTTAGTGACGTGATGAAAAGTGGATACTGTACCAGAATGTTAAGCGCCATCGACAGTGGGTTTGTGCCGGAGAACCAGTGACACCACAGCCAAAACCAAATCTTCGCCCTCAGAAGGTGTTGCTTGGTGTTTGGTGGGATAAAGGTGGTGTAATACACTTTGAAACCTTACCACACAACCAAACAATCACCGCTCAAGTCTACTGTCAACAACTGGATCAATTGAACACTGCACTAAAAGAAAAGAGACCTTCTTTGGTTAATCGGAAAGGAATTGTGTTCCACCATGACAACGCACGTCCTCATACCGCTCGGATCACTTCTGCAAAAATTGAGGAGCTTGGGTATGAAAAACTTCCACATTCTCCATTTTCTCCAGACCTCGTGTCTTCAGATTATCATCTCTTCAGGGGTCTGCAAAACTATCTTGACGAGAAACAGTATACTTCTTTAGATGACCTGCACACCAGTCTTTGTACATTTTTTGCCTCAAAACCACCTGAATTTTATAAATATGGCATTGAAAAGCTTGTAGGACGTTGGCAGTGTGTCATTGATTCCAATGGAAAATATATACTAGGTTAAAAAGTTTGTCGAGTTTTTTTGGTCTTCAAATTCCAATCTAAAATGACATTACTTGTGGGATGACCTGATATGTATAAAAAAATAATGCAGTTATCAACTACCAAACAATTACTAACTTCAATTCAATCGTGTAATAGCTAACAGTTATACAGAACAGTTTGTATCCTCAAAATTTTTGCCTCCTAGATTTTTTTCTGGGTTAAATCATCAATAACATCATCACATGAAATCTCCCTGCCAACATCCTGGTTGATGCTTATGATGCCAAGGCCACTGAGGCAATCCTGTCCCATTGATGATCTGAGGTAGTTCTTGATTAGCTTCATCTTAGAGAAGCTCCTCTCGGCTGATGCTACTGTCACAGGTAGAGTGCAGGCAATTCTTAGTGCAACCCAGAGATTAGGGTATAGTTCCTCTAGTTGCTTCTGATGAATGAAGGAGAGAAGCTCCAATGCAGTCATGTTGTGTGAAGGTAAAGTTGGCAAGTTCTTAATTTCGAGGGCCAGTTCTCTTCCATCAATGTCAGAGTCAGCTGCAGAGCTCAGTATCTTAGAGAGCTTTTCACACTTGCAGGACAAGTCTTCCTTGTTCATTGTGGTGAAGTTTAGGGGAACCCCAAATATGTCCCTCACATCATCTAATGTTTTGAATCTCTCATTTATTGACCCGATGGCACAATCCACCACCACATTGAAAAATTTTACTTCCAGCCTCTTTAAGACTTCTGTAAATGATTCGTCAGGAGCTTCGTAAGCAAAGTGCTTTTTTGTGGATCTGAGCCTCTTCTCCTTCAGCACAGCCTCCACATTCATTTCCTCACATATGTCCCTAGCTACGACTTGTGCTGCAGCAAAACCTGTGTTTCTGTAGCTGATGAGTGAGTCTTTTGTGTTTGTGAGGAGGTTGACTGCCACATCAAACTGCATTGTAGGAGACTGCAGAAGTTTGCTCACATGGTTAACTGCATGAAGAATGTCATACCATAGTACTGTGCAAATCTGAAAGTGATAAGACCCTACCTCCTCTGCAAGTGCTTGTGCTTCAGTCCTAGCTATGGCATCTGTGGCATTGTTTCTGACTTCTAACAGAGCCTCTGATGTTGTGGCTCTGGTATCGCACAGCCTCAATTCAATGCTCTTAAGCCGGCTCTCCCACCTGGTTTCACTCCAAGACTTGAGTGTTATGTTCACATGCTTCTTTAGGATTGTCCATCTCTGTGTAGCTGCTGCAAAAAGGTTGTAAAATTTTTGTATGTTGCCAAAGAAGCTGATGGCATCTGTGTGAAGCTTTAGCTGCATCAGCCACTACAAGATTCAGAGTGTGAGCCCCACATGGAACATAGAGTGCACGACAGTTCTTCTCTAATAACCTTGCCTGAACACCTTTGTTCTTGCCCTTCATGTTCGCTCTGTTGTCATATGACTGTCCTCTGCAGTCATCAAAGTGAATATTCAGTTCATCTAGTCTCTTCAGAATCAGAACTGATAAACCCAGGCCTGTACTTTCTGAAGCCTCAAGAAAGCCCAAGAAGTATCTTTTATTTCTGGTACTTCACCCATTTTAACAGTTCTGATAATAATTGACATCTGTTCTTGGTGGCTTATGTCTGGAGTGCAGTCTAAAATGAGTGAGTAATATTTAGCTTGTTTTATTTCTGCAACAATGGCATCCAAGATCTTCCCACTAATGGACCCAATGAGCTCATTTTGAATGATGTTTCCTAGGTAACTTGAATGACTATATTTGCCACGTTTGACTCTGCTGATGTGTTGTTTCATCACTGGATCAAATTTGGCAAGCAGCTCAACCTCTTTCAAGAAGTTGCCATTGTCTCGATTGTACAATGTAGAGGAAGACCCCCTGAAAGCTCAAGGTTTCTCTCTGCCAGTGATTGGATTATACTTATAAGACGTGTGAGAACATCTCGCCAGCATCTTCACTCTACCTCCATTAATGACATTTCAGTTTGGTCAATGGTCCCAGTTTTTAGCCACAGTTCCAGATCCTTTCATGTTGCCATGTTATCTGCATGTTCTGAACTATTTTCATGGCCTTTCAGAAGCAAACCAACGTTTATCCAGTCTGAAAGTCCATCCGTAATTAGTTTGTACGACTTCCTTGAAAACACCTTGCAGCAGAAGCAATAAAGAGCATCATTCCTTCTAGAGTACATCAGCCATCTTCACTTTATTTTTTTCCCCATTAATTAATGTTCTGTACATGTAATGGTGATGAACACTTCAACCATCCTCTCTTTTAGAGAATGTGAAATCTGGACTGATTTGAAATGGTCCTCGAGACACCAGATCTGTCTTAAGGCATCTGACAGGATGACTGGCCATCATATGGATCAAGTGGTGGAGCAGATCTTGGTTCTTGTTACTCAGTAGAAATGCCTGTGTGTGGTGTTTGAAGCTGAACAGAAGATGGGCCACTTGTTGGTTCATCAGGCTCTACTTTTACTGGTGTTTGAGGTTGCATAGAGGATGGTCCTGCTGTTGGCTCATGATGCTCATCAGGCTTTGCTGAGGATGGCTTTTCCAAATATTTCAGTAGTGCTCCTGAGAAGAACATAACATAACATTACATATTCTGTTAGGTTTTGCTAAAATACTCTCTCTTATCTTGTTTGATAATTGATCTGTGTGAACAGAATTTGAGGTGATGTGATCCATTAAATTTCACATTTTGAAATATAAATATTACAGAGACTAGCTTACTCTACACGATTCCTAAGCACTTGCCTAGCTTGATGGTCTACCTAATGTAGTTACCTGAACTGTAATCATAAAAATATACGAGTGGCACATCTCACCCTTGCTACTGGAAAGCTTCTCCTCCTCTATTTTCTTCTTTTTCCATTTTTCAGCTCCTGATAGATGATGATGTTTCATTTTCCAAGATGCACAAAGTCACATCTAGTTACCACAACTAATCTGCTAAATAATAATAATAATGATGATAATAATAATAATAATGTTTTACAATGCTAGAAAAATTAAGCATTTAGGAAAGTATAAGCATATAGTAAGAATAAAGTTAAATAATATAGAAATAAGATCTCACAATAGTTATTTACACATAACAACCAAAATGTTTCATTTGTCTCCATTTTATCACATTTGTCTCATACAAAAACTTTAATACGACAATAATAATAACAACAACAACTTCAGCTATATTCCTATTCTTGCCCACTGAGCTATGACCTGGGATCCTGTCTAGGGGCCCCCTAGTAGTAGCAGGGCCCTAAGCGGCCACTTAGTCTGCTTATGCCAGGAAACAGCCCTGCCTAGAATGGGAAGATGAAAAAATCTCCCTTATAATGGATGCGAAGCAACTTGATGGGATAAAAATTTTCTGCAAAAACTGCATGACTAAAATAAACTCTCTTACGGTATTTAAGGCAGAAAGAGACTACAAGAAGAAAATGAAAGGAAAGTGGGAATAAAGAACAGATGAAAATGGAAGAAATGAAGGAAGGGGAAATAGAAAAAATCAAATACCGTCACACGAGGCCAAAATCATGCAGTCAAAAGAGAGTATAAAGACAACAGGTAGTATAAGGGCAATGAAGGACATTGACACAAATAGCACAAATAGGAAAAGACAAGAGGGCAATCAAGAAAATGGAGTGAAACTGTCCCCAAATAAGGAGCAAAAAACAAAGGCCACGAATAAATATGGGGAAGGAATTATATGCAGATATTATATAAAAAGATAATTGCAGATTTAAAAGAGGACAATGTATAAGAACATCCCCCCAATGTGCAATTTCTTCTATAATAATGGTCATTGTACATTTGGAGACAGATGAAAATTCTACCACCTGGACATCTGCAGGACTTAATTGAAGTCTTCAAGAGAAGACTAGATGCCTGACTCAGGATGGTACTAGATGAGCTGGGTGTACCTGGCTATGTAAGGTGGAGAGCGCAAGAAAGCAACTCGCTCCTCCACCAAGCCAGACCTAGAGGCGGGGCTACCAGCTTGACCTTCATGTGAAGAGAGAGCAACGCGTGAACAGCAATGAGGTTTTTATATATATACACACGTGTGTGTGTGTATATATATATATATATATATATATATATATATATAGATATATATATATATATATTATATATATATATTACCACACGTGTGTGTATATATATATATATATTATATATATATAATATTATATATATATATATATAATGAATAGAAACGACGTAAATAAGGAGCGTCTCTGCATGTCATTTCTATTCATTTATATACTGCGTGGTCATTGCAGTTAAATGCATATATATATATATATATATATATATTATATATATAATATAATATATATAATATATATAATAATTTATAATATCTATATATATATATATATTATATATTAATATATATATATATATATATAATACGTACGTACATATATATGTATGTATGTATTGTTCAACCTGTATTTTTGTTCCCTATGACAAAAAAGTAGTGTATGCCAAATTTGGTGAATTTTAAATAAAATTTACTATGTGCTACCAGGCGTCAAAGTTTCCCTTTTTTTCAATTTGTTTGTTTTTACAACTTATGATTTTATGTTTAATTGTTTATATTTCAGAATTTTTAATTAATGGTTTATATACTAGCTTGCTTTTAATTGTTGCTTGGAACTCGTAATTTTGATACCACTTAATCGATTATGGAAGCTAGGCCTAACTCACCATCACCCAGTTGCTCAGTTGGGAGATGTTCTACAAAGAAAGAAACTGAAGTATGGCTAATTGGGCAGCCCTCTGCAATACTAGAAACATCCGTATTACCATCAGTGAAGGAAATGATGGCCTCTTCATGCACTACAGAAATATTAAAAAGCAAAACATTAGAGAATCATGCTGCTCTACTGCGGATGATGTGCTAGCAGTTTGGAAAAAAGTAGGAATATCAGCAAAACAAAGAATACATGTAGTAGATAAAATTCAAGGAATACTGAAGGAATGGCAACTGCTTAAGAAAAACAAAGCAAACAAATTGAAAAGATCACAAAATTTAAATAATAAAGAAGAAAAATGGAAAGATAAACTGGAAAACTTATTTGACATTGCTCATGAGAATGCTATGCAGCTTATAAAAATAGATGATAAGAAATTCTTGAAAATGCAACGTGAGAAAGGACGTCATGGAAAAATGGGTACCATTGATAAGGCTGTTGCTAAAAAAGAGCAAAGAGCAGCAGAAAAGCAACAACATTATGAAAAGAGGAACGCAGAAGAAGAGATCAAAAGAAAGAATGAAGAGGCTGTCATACTCACCAGTACATAATCAGAATCAGAGGAGAGTAAAAGTGATGAATCTGGTTTCTGTGCTGCACAACCTTCAACATGGAAAAGTAAGGTTGGCAAACGTAGAAAATTGTTTGATGATAAATTATTAGGAAGTCTTGATGTTGCAAAATTGAGTGACAGAAATGCGTCTCTAGTTTAATGCCAACAATCAGACATTGTTTGAATGGGGCATCTGTGAACAAATAAAATGCGTGTGTTTCGATACAACGGCAGCCAATACTGGTCCTAGAAATGGTGCAGCTATTCTTCTAGAATAGAACAAAAATTTGACAATGATTTATTGTGGCTGGCATGTCGACACCACATATTTGAAATTATGTTGGAAGCTGTTGTTTCAAGGTCTTTATCACCATCTTCTGGCCCAGATATAGTCCTTTTTAAGAAGTTCAGAGAAAAATGGTCAAGCATTAATAAGGAGGACTATGAAACAGCATTATCAGATCCAGATATCTATGAAAATATTCATGACATCAAAGATGACATAATTATATTTGCAGCAAATCAACTAGATACATTCCAACCAAGAGACGATTACCTAGAACTATTGCAGTTAACAATTTTTTTTGGAGGTGAATCAAAAGGTGGAATCAAATTTAAACATCCAGCGGGACTTCATCGGGCTAGGTAGATGGCCAAAATTACATATTCATTAAAAATTTTTATGTTCAAATCTCAGTTCAAAATTTCAGTAAAAGACAAAAAAGGACTAAAAGACATCTGTCTATTTGCTACTCGGTTATATGTAAAGGCATGGTTTACAGCTCCTGTGCCATCTTGCGCTCCTCGTCTTGATCTGGAATTATTACAGAATCTTGTAGTCTACAAACAAATAAATGACACAATTGCATTTGTTGCTATTAAAAAACTGTTAGGTCACCTCTGGTACCTATCAGAAGAACTGGTAGCCTTGGCCTTTTATGATGATGAAATGCCTACTGAAACGAAAAACAAAATTGTAAAGGCCTTGCAAAATACAACAGAAACTCTTCCTGCAAAACAGGCTTTTCTAGATCCTGCACTTATTCCAACGAAGAAATTAGAAGATTTTGTCACATCAAATACTCAAAGATTCTTTACAATAACAGAATTTAGTTCAAAATTTTTACTCAAAGATGCTAAAGAATGGCATAATATGATAATGATGAAGAGTATAACTCTGCTAAGAAATCTATTAAACAGTGGGAAGTCGTGAATAATATAGTGGAAAGAGGAGTAAAATTAATGGATGAATATAATAAAATACTAACACATGACGAAGATCAAAAACAATTCTTGCTACAAGTAGTGAAAAACTACAGGGCTGTTTACCCTGATAGAAAAAAAGAAACATTGATGAAGTAAGGACAGCTAATGTCTCAAATATCATGCTAGTTTAATTATGCATGCTTGTGGTTATGGTAGGACCTACGGGGGAGCTTTCCACATTAAAAAAAAGCAATGCGCCTTGTACTGTACCCCCTGGGTGGTGTGGAAAAATTTGACAATTTGAGTTGTTCTGTCAATTTTTAATTGCTGGTAGCAACCAATAAAAATTAAAAATTTGCTAAAATATTTTAGGATAGTTGTTTTTATGCTGAAATGGACCATTTAAAGGGTTGAACACATTAAAATATAAAAAAAAATTTTTACCCCCATATTTGAATCACCCTAATATATATATATATATATATATATATATATATATATACTATATATATATACTATATATATACTATATATATAATATATATACTATATGTACCGTATATAAGCACACCGGACAAAAAATTAGTCACCCCTCTCAGAATGTACCTAATAACGTGTGACGGCGCCTCTGGCCTTGATAACCGCACGAATCCGGCGAGACAGAGACTCTACGAGGTTGTGCATGTACTGAACATCGATTTGCTGCCACTCGTTCATCAGCCGGTCCCGAAGTTCCGCCAGAGTCCGTGGGTGTCTATTCCTGCGCTTCACTTTCTGTTTCCAGCCTGAACAACACCTTCGACGCATTCAGGATTAAAGGCTTCATTGGACCTGCGATGTACTCGTCGCCTCCCATCATTGGAGAACAAACAAAAACGGGACTCATCGGACCAAATTACACGTTTCCAATCTGCCGCAGTCCGGTTTTTGTGCCTCTGAGCCCATTTATAACGTGCCAATTTGTGACTTGCTGTTAACAGCGGCCTCTTCCGTGGTACCCTGCTCCAGATGTCCATCGCATGCAGTTCTCGTCGCAATGTCCGTTCGGAAATTGGTCGCTGGAGAACCTCATTGGTTTCTTGGAGCAATTGTTCTCTGGTTTGAAAATGATTTGCAGTTACTAGACTAGAAACATGGCGGTGGCCCCTATTGTCGAGAATTGTTTTCCGGCCACAGTTACGCCGTCGATTGTCAGTTGATTGCAAACTGCACCACTCTTTGTAAACTCGCTGGACAGTACTCGTTGACACACCAACAAATTGGGCTACTTCAGACATTTTGTGTCCGTGGGCTCTGCCAAACACGATGGCTCCTTTTTGCCACTGAGTAACGTCTGCCTCACGACCCATTTTGCAGACTATATCCAACACACACTTTGTTCTTCACCACCTCACGAAACAGATCTGATCCTGTGTGCTACGTCACTGCTACTTGTCACTTACCAATGCTACATCAGCGCCCTCTGTGTGACCTTGAACTTCCTACTATCGGTGCTATTAGGGGTGACTAATTTTTTGTCTGGTGTGCTTATATATATATATATATATATGTTATAATGTTTCAGACCAACAGAGACCCTAGGATCCACTCATGGCTGGTCTACCTAACTGTGTTCGTAATTGTGTATTGTGTATGTCCTCCGTGGTGGCGGAGGGGACCTACAATTTTACGTGGGTTCCGAACCACAAGAACATAAGAAATTTATGTAACAACTGCCTGTACATTGGCAATGACCAGGAAGCATGTTTTCTAAAATTGAGAATATTCACGAGACCAGGAGAGGACAGAAACATCATTACTGAATTGTTCCGAAATTTTCTTAAGCTTTTGTTAAGATAATAAACCTCCCAATTCAGTGAATAATGTGTGCACTTCAACTGAGGACCAAATACAGTTGACATCCATCTCCATTGTTCTTATGAGGGTGTTAAATGCAGTCTTCTGGTGCTTGGGTTTTCGTACTTCTGGCATACAAAATGTTTCATGGTGTCATGAAAGTAGATTTACAGTTGTTATGATATCTTCCATTAGAAGCGTGGAGATCAGGCAGTGCTCCTTCAACACGGACACTCACTTCATTCACCCACTCATCTTTCCGATCCTTGCAGACCTAGAAAAAGCAATGGTAACAGATAAGAAAATGTGTCATGTTTGTGAAGAGAATATAGGAAAGTTATATATATTATATTAGCTAAGCAAACAAAAAACCATACTTTAGCATAAAATAATGACCAATTAACAGTTAACAAAATGGAAATTTTAGCGAGATAAGTAAAATTTACCTGAAGTACTACCTCTTTGAAGGTCATGGTACCCTTTCCATGATCTGATGTTCCGCATAATGTACCCTTCCACCAACATTGAGGATCAGTGATGGATCTAGGATTTTTGTTTTGGGGGTGCTGGTTGGGTTTGAATGAAGTTCTGAACCAAGCTTAAATATTATGCAATCATTCCCATAAAAGTACTTGATAATAAGATTAATGTTCAATGATTACCAATTTGTTAGGAACACTCGATCAAAATCAGAAACTCTTCACAATAGAAATAATGTACAGCCACTTTCTAGACGACTCTCCAACCTATCACAGGACACAGAAAATGCATTAAAAAATACATCCACAAATACAAATATTTAGCTTGAAGTTGTTACTATAAATCTCTGATTACTTCAAAAATAAATAAAAAAAATTACTAAATTATATCATTCTGGTTTGAAACACATTATGAGCAAATGTGTGGATATGCTTAGGTTGCGATTCATGCAGAGGTCGGGAGTCGGGGCTTTTTTGAAGAGTCGGGAGTCGGTAAAAACGACCGACTCCCGACTCTTTGATTCAATTTCTATATGCCAACAATTTACCAGAATACTACTATGCCCTAAATAAATATCTTCCTGAACTAATTCTAGATTCACTTTCCACATTTGATTTATTGTTCTGGTAAATCTTAGCAAATGAATTTCATTTTCTATTTTAGGATACTAGGTACCATATAAAAATTAGCAATATATTAATTATTAATTTAATTAGCCCCTATTAGTAATGAGTCGTGGGCCTAGTAGAAAATCAGCAGTCTCAATATTTTAAGCTAAATGAGGATGAAAGTATTTTTATTTGTCAAGTAGAAAAGGATGGTAAAGAGTGTAATGCAAAAATTAGTGCTTACACTGGGAAACATGCTAATGCTCCAACTAGAGCCTCAAACTTGAAACGCCATCTACAAAACAAACATCCCAATATTTATAAGGTTGTAGATCAGCATGATAAGGAAAGAGTCGGGAGTCGGAGTCGGTTTTTAAAAATACCGACTCAGGAGTTGGTTGTCGGTTGTTTTTGGCCGACTCCCCACCTCTGGATTCATGAAACATTTCTATCAATGGTGTGGGGCTAGAACCCCTTCAGCCCCTCTCTGGATCCAGCAGTATTTGACAAATTTCACCACAAAAATGATGTTTATTGAAGTTGAAGGGAGGGAAAGTGGAGCATTGTGGCATCTTTCTCTCCACTGTTTCACATTTATCTCCTATTGATGAAAGACATTTTTTTGTTGTAACATTTGATGTGTTCATTTGATGTATATGTTGAGAGGCAGCCTTTGTGCTAGTCAATCTTTTGTCACTTATTTTAACTATTGTTCCTTTTCAGCAGTCAAACAAGTTTTCAAAACATTGCTGAACAAGCATATATCTTTATCATTGCTAGCCATGTTGCCATGGATCACCCGCAATAAAACAATAAGATAAAACCTACAATACTATAATCGCCACCTTTGATAAAAATAATGACATTGCAAAATGTTGATTATTTTGAGTTGCCCAATAGTGCCAAAGTGGCACTCAACTGTTTTTAAGTCCTAAGGACCTATATAACAAGTTTGTTAAAAAAAAGCATCTGTGGAACCTAAATTCTTACTGGGTGTGTCATGGCTTCTCCTTAAACATGTATTTTATATACCCATAAATTAATTATACTATCATTTTCCTTCGATAAATCTGCTCGAATCTCTGTAAAAATTTTTACACACACACACACACACACACACAAAATATTACTTTAAAAATTTCACAACCATACATACACTAATTACCAAGTTGTTCAATACATATAGGTCCAGTTGGCAATTGCCTTTTATCCCCTTTTAATTTATTATTATTAGATCATACGTAGGCACATAAATAACAGGTATGAAATTGGCATGGAAATAATTACCATGATACAAGGAACAAATAAAAGGTCAGAAACTTGTCGTAAAATGAATTTTTTTACGTGTTTTCTGTAAAATTTCATTATGAATGAAGCATAAGAATGCGAGAGATTTTTAGATTGTCAGTACTATTGCTTAAAGAATCTCCCTTTTGATATAAAGTAGTGCGTAACTAATATGGCATTTTTTGTATCAAAAACTCTTTGCCAGTGGTTAGAACTAGTAAATGTGTTTTGCGTTTGTTTATAATCTTGATAAGAGAGTTGTTTTTACAGTAACTCTATCTTAAACATTAATTGCAAAACGTCTGTTAACAGAAAGTCTAGTTAAACGTTTCGACCCGAGGAAGAATCTAGTTTGTAGTCATGAAAAGGGTTGACGAGTTCGTTATTGTTAATTTGCCGCCTCTCTTTTCACAGATCGAAGCTGAACAGACGCGAACCTTCTGGAATGGCTGTTCTCCCAAACTCTTCGAATCTTTGGCGAATTCAACCCGACGCCTAATCAGAGACTCCCGCAAGACCCCGATCAACCTACACAATGCTGGCCGCTTCTCCTCCCACTCTTTCATCCTTCTTTCTGATGTGCTTATTCACAATACTTACAACAGCTTCGTTACTTACCATCTAAGTAGCATGTGGGTTGAAGCCCTTCCCAGTGTTAATAGCAGTCAGGTTAGTTAAGCTCATCGCAATGCATTCCTTATTAGATTGTTAGGATATCATACTTTTTATGTGTATGGTTTCTAAAATGTCCTAATAGCGGGTCTTGCTTATTTCAGAACGCTATACAAATCACGGTTCCCGAGGAAATCTTTACTCTCGTGTGCCCTTCCCAACTTGACAAAACGCAGTGGCTTCAGTCCTTGCAAGACAACATCAAAGCGTCTGTTCAAATTCTTGGAGAATCGATGTATATAGTATCTAGGTCTCCGCCTCTAGTCCGGAATGCTACTTACACATTCACTAAACACCCCCAAAACAAGGATGCAACTTACTCAGGTACTTATTATAGGCAATTTATGGTTGCACGCAAAAATCTGGCCATCCCTTAAATTCTTCAAAATGCTTGAATTGTGATGCCTCCAAAGTAGTATAAATGCATGAAGATATCTCTCTCTATGTATTATCGATTTATCTTTACTTCTTTTTGTTCATAATTATATGGTAAGATATTTATGCATATTGTGTATGAGCATTTGTACTTCTCTGGATGCATCACAGTTCAAACATTGTCAGCAATTTATTAGGGATGCCAAACTTTAATGTAACTGTATATACACTAAAATTTAATTTATGAAGTCACTGTATATGAATGTTGAATACAAGACAAAACATTTAAATATGAAAGGCATGCTGCTAGGAACTAGAATTCCAAAAAGGTGCGAAATTACAAAACTCCTTAGGTCAGTGGCTTTGTGGAAAGATGCACGGCGAAGGCTCACTGACATGGCCAGAAG
Organism: Bathynomus jamesi; assembly: GCA_023014485.1. Lineage (NCBI taxonomy): Eukaryota > Metazoa > Arthropoda > Malacostraca > Isopoda > Cirolanidae > Bathynomus > Bathynomus jamesi. Next base: position 116,931 of record JAJOZX010010008.1, on the reverse strand, counting down.
GGAAGAGGTATATTGGTCAGTTTAGGCATAACGTATTTCAAGGGTTCGGCAGGCTGGACGTACCTTCTGGAATCGGATTTAACATCTTCGAGGGCTGCTGGAAGAATGGGAAACTGGAAAGGAGAGGAGTTATAAGGTATAGTTACGAATAACTACAAGAATGCGGGGCCCTCTAAAGCTAGGCAAATTAAGAAAAAGTCGGAAGGGAGCATTAGGAATACATTACATACGTACATTCATCACCTAAAAACCTATTTCCCATTCTCAGTGGGGTGGGCGCGACGCTTGAGTTCGGAACTGAACTTTCCTCCACCCCAAAATCAATTATACACGCATAAAGACAAAGGAATTACTACCTAGAGTAAGGTACGATCCCAACCTCAGGGATCCAGTATTATCTTTCATGACAATACTGGATCCCTGAGGATGGGATGGTGAAAGATGAAAATGAAATGGTAAATGCAATGATGGATCTTTAAATTTACCGCAGAGCAAGACAGTTTAGTTGCGTTTCAGTATCCTAGAAACTTGCTGTTTGGACAAATCCAAAGAATATAATTACATGAAATTCTTTTCAAAATTTCTAAACAATGACATTCATTAAACTTTGTCATGCAAATTCATTCATGTAACTCCTGCATCTAGAACACATTAAATAGTGTTTCGTTGTACGAGTGCATATAATCATGATCTGTAGTAAGTTTGTGTTGAGAATATTTATCTTTCCTGGTTGTTTAGATATGCGAACAAGAACGTCTACGTCGGGTTCCTGCACGAGAGTCAACCTCACGGACACGGCGAACTCAAGAAAGGAAAATTCAGCTCTGAAGCTGCCTCTGTTTATACGGGAGAATGGAACTTCGGCTCTAAGCACGGCTATGGTGTTTTAGACGAGATTGCTCAAGGTAAATTGTTCGCAATAAGGGGTAAAAAGCTTTTCATTTCGTTCACTGATCACTCACTTGAGAGGTGGCCGCTGGCCTCAACCCCAGATCTTTGCGTTCCGAGTTTAATTCATTCATAATTGATCGTACCACAGACAGGACCTCATTCAATATACTGATGTAATTTATAAAATTAAATATCGCCATGTTTAGAATACATTTTAAGCTTAACTTGAGTAAGCCAACTTAATCCTAAAATCTGTACTTAAAAAGAGATGTTAGTCATTTTTTTCTGGGTTTTGCATTTAAAATCAATTAAGATATATTAATTAAAGAATGAAATCACCCACAGGTGAGAAATACCATGGAATGTGGCAGAACAATAACCGTCATGGTCCAGGCATGGTTGTTACTATGAATGACGTGTATTATGAAGGAAATTTCAACCAAAACAAACTCGCTGTAAGTAGGTCTATCGTCAGACGAATTTGAATAATTTGTATTTCTCGTTCGAGTTTCTTGATGGATGATACGTTTTTTAATAAATGAAACAGAGGATAGACTCTGTTGAGGGGACTTGGGCATCCTCCATTAAAAGAAGAAAGGTGTTCATATATATTGTATTAGTTTAGAATGCTGATAGGGCGTAGTCTGGTTGAAAAACTCCTCGAGAAGCAAGTTCCACAGAGCAGCAGTTTGGGGTATGAATGAATGCTGAAAAGTTGAAGTTCTGCAGTCTGGTGTTTGTGCAGTAAGGCATGAGCCCTCCCACTTGGGCTCACAGCACTGAATAACAAAATAGAACGTTTTTTCCTCCTCCGAATGCATTTGTGTGATTCCAATGTACTTTTTTACGCTCATTACGAATTTGGAAACACGATTTTTCTATCACCCACCAGTTTCGAAGGAAATGCAAATGAGAATTGACAGATTTTCTTACCTTTTTTGGTATATTTAATCGTACAAAAAAGAAGAGTTCCTTACCTAAAATGTTTTTGCAGCTGATTTCCGCTTATAACTAGTACTTTGGAGTTTCTCTTGTAGTTGTCCAACAGTAGTGGCTTTCAATCCCCCAAAAACTCAGTTCCTCCATATGTCTATTCGTTACAATCTTCCACACGACTATCCCCTTACCTTCAACGACACACAACTCAATCCTTCCTCTTCTCTTAACATTCTTGGCGTTTCCTTTTCTCGTAATCTTTCCTGCAAAGATCACATATACTCTCTAAAACAGCTTCTAAGAGGTTAGGTGTGCTGTACCCCGTCCGTGGTTTCTTCATCCCCACTCAGTTGCTGTCTCTGTGCAGGGGTTTTGTTCGCCCCTATATGGAGTATACAGCCGTACTTGACCGGGTGGAATCAAAGGCTTTTCATCTCATCAATTCCCCGCCTCTTATTGATTGTCTTCAATCTCTCTCTCTCCGCCGCAATGTTGCCTCACTCTCTTTACTATCGCTATCATAACGGACATTGCTCTTCTGCACTCTCTAACTGCATACCTCCTCCTTTAAGGAGAGCAAGCAGTACCAGACTTTCTACACTTTCTCATTCATTTTCTGTCCAACTATCTAATGCAAGGGTTACTCGGTATTTTCAGTCTTTCATCTACTCAACCGGTCAACTCTGGAACAATCTTCCTCAATCCATGTTTCCTCCTGTCTATGACGTCCCATCTTTGAAACGCAGAGTGTCTAGGCATCTCGAAAACCCCTGACCTTGATTTTGGCTCTCCTCCTCCTCCTCTTCTATGGGAGGTGCGCTTTTGCGGGCATTTGCCCTTGGCCCCTCCTTCCTGCATAAAAAAAAAAGTCAGCCAACATAGTGGGGCTGTATCATCCTTGCTACTTAGTAGCGCCCGCAGGGGGGTGGGCACTTGGACACGTGCCTTCCCCGTCGTCCATAATATGTATATAAATATTGCTATTATATGTACTCGTATGAAACTTTTTCCTATAAGCAGATATACATAAAATGCACAGAAATAAAAATCAGTTATTATCGACAAAATTTCTTGATTCTTACTGAAGTTAAGAGTTCATGCGGAAAATCAGAAATTCTTTGATAAACTATAGGAATCTACCAAAATTATAAAAGAACACGGAAAATCTACCCAAAATATACGATAATGATACTAATGATATTTACACCGTTGAACGTATATACACCGTTGAACGTATATACACCGTTGAACGTATATACACTACAGCCTTGTATATTAGGCCATGTCAATGTCAATTAGGTCATGTCAGTGTTTCACACCCATACAAGTGTGTGTGTACTAACACACCTTCATTTAAACATCTCGCAGCATCACAATCGAGTCTCCGCTTTCTCACAACCGTTTTCAGCGCACCCGCCACCTTTCTTCCTTGATTCACCCTATCAGTTTCACCCGCACTCGTACCTTTTTTGTTCAGTACACATCCCAAATACTTAAAAGACTCTACCACCTCTAATGTTTCACCATCACATGATAATCTGAATTTTCCTCACTCTCCACAATTAATAACTTACTTTTACCTCAGGTGCGGATTAGGAGGGGCGAGAGGGGCGATCGCCCCCAAACAATGAGGTCTCTAAACCTTGAAGGTAAAGAAAGTGAAAGAAAGGAGGAGATCGGAAACATAAAAAAGAGAGAATACAAAATTAGAGTGAAGTATCGTATAAAAATAATCGCTGTTGGAAAAGAGTGCATATAGGGGCACATTGATGATCAAAAGTGAACCACTTAATATACTGTATATTTTTCTTTAAATGCCTCTAATGACGATGCTTAATAAAATAGTAATGTAAATGTTGTTGCGCTAATTTTATGCTTCACTGGAGCTTACTGTCATCTTAAGGAATTGACTTCTCTGACCAAAAACAGATACCTTCCTGCATTCTTTATTTATAAGCAGAACGAATATGTAATAATCGTTGGCAATTTTGTCACACCAGTTGCCTGCCAATGTATTATAATCTCAAGTTCCGGAAGGTGACCCCCCCCCCCCCCCCCCCCAAATTGTCATCTGGATCCGCTCCTGTTTTACTTACATTCACTTTCAACAATCTTCTCTTGCATATCGCCACAAAACTCTTAACCTCTTCCTCTTGCATATCACTCATTCTGGGCAAATAGCACAGCATCACCCGCATACAACAGATTCGATAGGCCCCACCTATTGCCATCACACACCAGATTCAATCTTCTTTCTAGCAGTCGCACTTTCACCTCCCTCATTAGTCCATCCATAAACAGATTGAACAGCCACGGAGACGCCACACATCCTTGACGCGCACCAACACTTGTATCAAATCAATTACTCGTTTATTTATTTACTCTCACACATATATTATTTCTATCATAGAAACTCCTCACCGCATTCATGCATCTACCGTCAACCCCATATACCCAATACTCAAGACCTGCCACAGTGCTTCTCTATTCACTCTATCATACACGTTCTCAAGATCCATAAAAGCTATGTATACCTTGCAATCGCTTTCACATGCTTTCTCAATCACTTGTCTTGCTACAAACACTTCATCTACACAGCCTCTTCCATCTTGGAACCCTCCTTGCTCATCACTCACCAAGCATTCTGTAATACCATGAACTGTTTCTGTTACTATCTTGCCATACACCTACCTTCCCCATACACTCGACAACCTCTGTAATTCTTACACGCACCCCTTTCATCTCTCATAATTTTGTACAATGGAACAATTATCACTTTCTTCCAGTCTTCAGGCTCACTCCCATTTGTCAATGTACTCTGGCATAATCACTCCAACCTCTTTCAATCCCACACCCTTAATCATTTCCTCATATATTCTATCCACACCTGCTGTTTTCCATTTTTCAGTGTACAAACCGCCGCTTTCACTTAGTCCATGGTTGTTCTCACGCACTGCCACGTGCCCTCCTCACACCGCCAAATTTCACCATATTTATATTTGCCCTCCTCTCATCTACTACGTAGATTTGTATCCGCTGTGAGCATTCTTCCATTGTCATATCTTGCTTTCAAACTTTCTTAGTTTCATTCCTGCACTTCCGCACTTCCTTCCAGAACAATTTTCTATTCTCTACCAATTTTCATTCATCCTCCTTCCAAACCTATTATTTACTCTGCTTTTTGCCGAACTGGTCCCTTCACACTTCTCTCGCTCTCTTCATGCACCATTTTTCTTCGACTTTCTTCTTGGTCACAATTACCCTACACAACCAACATCCATTTCCTCTTTTTATCTTCAACCGCTGACACAACCTCGACATCAGCCTAGACATCAACGTAGACATCATGTTCACACTTATTTTTGCAGCTTCACACACGCTCCTTGCACTCCTAATCAGACATTTTTGGTACACATCACATCTCGCTCATATCCAATTGTTCTGCAACTTGTGCACTCGATTCATCATTTAATCTCTTACTTTTCTCATCCCATCATCCGCTACCATGTTCACCATTTGTTTCTCCATTTATTTGTTTCGTGACCAACCTTTTTTCTATTCACTTTCTTCTGTTCTCCACACAACCTCAACTTGCACAGGAGGACTATCATGTGGTCAGAGAGACCCCACTCGCACTACACGTGTGCCACATACCACTTTAAGAATACTTCTTTTCATGAGCACATACCTATCAAACTTCTCACCATGTGTATCATTTGTTCTATACCAGGTATACTTACGTACCCCCATATGTTCAAAAGGAATTTGCGACACAGCTTTCTCTCATTGCATAACTCAGCCTACACCTATCATCATTCACCTCTGGTACACCATGCTTCCCCCAACACCTCATCCTGCAGACCCATACCAGCTTTTCCATTTATGTCTCCTCTCGCAAACAGTTTGTAACTTCCGATCACACTATCAAGATCTCTCCAGAATGTTTTTTGTCATCTTCACAATTATCACACGGTGCATATCCAACCACTACCGCCACTTTCATTCTTGCAAACTTAAATTTCACACACACACAATCCAGGAACTGACACATGAGAAGCTTCTTATTGCTTCATACCATGCATAATTCATCAACAACTCTCACCCGCCCTCACACACTTAACATCTCCCCATTCACGCTCTTCACCTTCTTTCACACAGCCCCAGAACGTCAAATCTTCCACCTTTAAACACTTGCACCACGTCTGCTCTCTTTTGCTCATCATTCTTTCCCTAAGCAGATTTAAATCATAGTCTATCGTAAGCCTTGTTTTTATTTATAAATATTCATACTAAAATTAGTTCGCAGTGCCCCTCATGAAAATATTTCAAATTACAGAACGATGGGAATGGCATGACGTTTCATTGTACTGGAATATAGGCCCATAACTAGTGGAACAGATCATATCGAGGGCTGACAGCCAGAACTGGTTATGTCAATTTTGGGCCAAAATGAGTTAAATCCACCACTTAGCTTGTTATTGAGTGTAGTTTCTCTACCAGAAGTGTTTATGTCCAAGACCAGAGGAATATAATTTGAAAAGATCGTTCATTCAGTATGCTTCCCTTTCTCATTTTTCCCGATCATTGAAACTTTAAAACTCATTTTTCTCAAACCACTGTTTTGGCAGAGCTGGGCACTTGCGGCATATTGCGGTACTGCGGTACTGCTGCCCTACCAGACCGGTACCAAACCGGTACGCGGAAATTTGAATGCGGTAGCGGTACTGCAGTACTTTCAGCGATCCTTTGCGGTACTGCGTTATGGGGGCCCGGGGTGGTAGTGCGGTGGTACCGCAAGTACCGCAGTACCGCAAAATATGCCGCAAATGCCCAGCTCTGTGTTTTGGACACAACCAGTAGTTCTGGTTGTCAGCCCTCGATAGGAGGAAATATATGACCGAGTCGTTACTATGAAATTGGTAATCATAAGAGAATTTATGACGTCATACTCGTACTAAAAGTCATGGCCACCACCTGTTCATTTATTATTATTATTAATAATGAAAGTACTAAAGTAATTTTATTCCATTTACTAAGGTGATTTTCATTATTATTATTCAGTGACCAGTCATTGTCATCACTGCTCCGGGTTTCTTAGAGCTTTAATTATAATGGAACTTGTTTTACTATTATACATGTTTCGTTCTCAAAGAAAGTACTGCAAGTTTCCCATTTTCTTAAAGGTGGTGGTGATGATGTTTCGTTTAAGATGAAACCTCATGAATGAGATGGTGACTCGTATTATTAGACTGTTTAAACTAAAAAATCCCTGATATTTCGGGCCCCCCCCAGGTCACTAGACGGTTGAAAATGACCTAAATATAAATTAGGTTTATGAATCGGCCTCTAAGACTAACTGGTATATATATATATATATATATATAGTATATAAGATCCATTAATCAGTAATCGGTCTTTTGCTGTATGGATGTAACTTCTAGTAGAGAAGTAAGTTACGTAACTAGTCCGCGATTTGTGAATCCCCAGGAACGGATGGGTAGAGATCTGAGCCAACATTTTAAAATGATAAAGGGCCATTATGCCTTATTCGAACTGCACTTTGAATATAGAACGGAGGTTCCAAAAATTTTCGTTGTGGTGGAATTCCTTTCGCAGTGTGTGTGTGTGTGTGTGTGTGTGGTGTGTGTGTGTGTGTGTGTGTGTGTGCACACCGACTTTGCTGACACTGGAATCCTGAAGCCATAATCTTTTATTTTTCATGAAAATTTCATGAAAATGAATACTTTTTGGTGATGAAAATAAACTAGATTCGTTTTGAGCCAATTTGACTCCTTTCACTCGATAAGGAGATACGCTTACTCTTTACTGGTATGTTCTTTGGAACTGTTCAGAATTTGTTCCTCGTACAATACTATACCTTCAGTCGAAAATGGAACAAGGAATTACTTAAGAATCACCAATAACGAAGATTGTTTGTTCCAAAATCGTTCATACAGTCGAAGGAATTCCTAGAAAACATGACGTTATGGAACAGGAATTCCACGAAAAATGCGTAGCGTGAAGTACGTATAACTAAATCTCGGAAAAGAAAATGATCTTTCTGTAATGAATTATAAATGAAGAACGGGCGACTTTCCTTTCTGGCGCTTGGTTTAGATATTAAATTCCTTAGCTAGTTTCTAACCGAATTCTCTTAACCGAAGGGATTTGGCCTGATGATTCTCGAGGATGGAACTTCCTTCGAAGGCGAGTTGGGACCAGGAGGAACGTGCAACGGAAAGGGAACTCTGAGGTACGAAACTTTCGGGATGTAAAATTGAAATCCTCGCGCAAATTTTTGTTTCGGTAATGGACTTCGTGTTCACACCAATTGTTGTTGTTATTATTTCTGTTAGGTTCACCTTTTGTGTTATAAATTTGATGTCTTTTCTTTATCCAACGGTTTCTTCTATTCCTTTTGCTCACTTTTCGGGGGCACATTTACTTGAACATTTCAAACTTCAGCAACAGGAAGAGAACAAGAAACCATTGGAGAAAGAAAAGATTCACTTAATTTATTAGTCTTGTTCGCCCACCGAAAGTTGAAGTGAATAAAAATAATAATAATAGTCGTCATCGTCGTCAACAACGACCTAATTGGGCGCCCGACAGCTCAGCGGTTACGGTGGCGGACTCCGAGCGGTGTGGCGCTGGTGCGCTCCCGGCCGCTGGCATCGGGTGGAGTTGAGTTGGCCGCTTACTCCGTTTCTGCTCTGCCTCGGGTGATCCTTGGGGCGCGCGCACCCTCACGTCGTGGAGAAATGAGCTTCTTGGATATTTTTTGTCATCCTAATTATTGCGTACACTATTTTGAAAACTTTGTAGTGTGTAGTCAGTGTGCAATTTTTATTTTTGTTTGAAGGTATGCTGGTTTTGCAATTTTTATTATTTTTTTAAGTAAGTTTATGGATCAGATTGTTTATTGCATATTTTGAAAGCTTTATTACAATAATGTAATTGTTTTCTTTGTATTCTTTCGGTGAACCCGTCTTGACGTCCTTCTAGAAAATAATAAATATTATTATTATCATTATTATCATCATCATTATTATTATCATCATTATTATAGATACCCGTCCGGGGATTACATTGAAGGAGCTTTTTCTGGTTCATGGTCTGAGGGCATCAAAGTAAATGGACTACTTCATAAGGGAAATGGACTCCAGGGCACAGAGGAAAATTGCCTGCCCAAGTAAGGATAAGAATTTAAGTTTTTTGTTTTGAAACTGTCCAAGTTTTTCAGTGTATTTGATTGACTGTTAAACATTTGAGTTTTATTTGTTAATAGTTTGCAACTTTCATCTTCAATTTTAATTCCTTTGAAAGGTCTTTTGGGAAACTAAGTGTTCCGGCGCACCAAAAGTGGACTTCGCTCTTCAGGCACTGCGAAGAACAGTTAGGCATTGTTACGGGAACGCCCGTTCTTACTTCCAAGGTAAGGGACGAAGATTTGAGGTAAATCTGACCTAAGAATTGGAAGATTGAAAATAAAATGGTCCATTTTCATAATTATCCAGAGGTAAATTTGAACCTAAATGATGAAAGACGTGGTCTGCATTTTCCTCTTCCATTGCTGTACCTTCTTTGAGGGGTATTTTTTATAAAGTCACGTCATAAACATTCAAATTTTGGTGTACGTCTGTATCAGCACGCGAGGTTTCACTTTATTAGGATAAAATAGTTTAGGTTGAAATTATAATTTAGATGTTGAACGACTCGAAATGATATTTGTCAATGTGTGTGTCTCTGAATTTAATTTCCAAGTAAGTTCACTTTCATCGAATCGCGTCGCGATACCACTTTCCATTCGATCAACGAGGTTAATTGACGTTGGGGGTGTTTTCTACGTTCAGGTTATGTAGTGACAACATGGTTCATATTCCACATCAACCTGTGGGATCACTTGACCTTATTTTGCTGTTGCGAAGAAGGTTAAACAACCCCAAACAGTATTATTACTCGATGTATAAACGAACATCATCTTGCGATGACATTAATCTTAATCTACTTACATTGTTGTCGTTAATGATTTCCAGGTGTGGTCCTCACTCGCGTCCTACATCGAGATAGAGAAACAGGCAATTCTTCGATCCAAACGTTCGCTCGATCCATTCGATGGATTGGATAAAATACCTGAAGCGGAAGATCAGCTCACTCTGCAAAGTTTGAGGGACATTCAAGAATATCTGGAAAAGGTTGTCATCATTATTTCACTCGTACACGCGAATGTAGATTATGAAATAAGATACTAACATTAAAAAATTTAAATTATTAATTTTTATTAAAAATGTAATTGGTGATTAATTTAAAATTGTGAAACACTGATATCACAAATCGAAATGAAAGTGATTGTGCAATTTTCCTTTTGACTTTATGTACTATGTATTATGTACTTTTCCTTTCTGTAAGGCGTTCGGGAGTACCCTACATCCTCTCGGGCAGCTGATGCATTCGTTGGTGGATGCGTTCAGGGCCACCTACGGCGGTGTGGTTGCCCACCCGAGGCTGCTTCAGTACGCTGTTCAGGAGGTCTGTATTGGCATTCCAAAAGAGATTGAGCCCATTCTCTCCATTCTGTTTCATTATTCTTCTACCTCTCATCTTCACTAATTCCTACTAATTTTTGTTTACTGGTCAAAGGTTGAAGTAAACTATCTTAGGTATTATTCTACTATTACACCCGTCTAACGTCCAGCAATTATTATATGTTCATTAAGTAGATTTTTTAATTCTAAGACACTTTCCTTCTATAGCGTTTCCGTCGCAAATGCTTCGTTTTCGAGATATAAACATTTTTTTGGTGTGTATCTAGTGTGTGTTTGTACGGTCGTTTGTGTGTTCGTACCTTCGTTTGTGTGTTCGTTTGTGTTGCCGTCACATGTCTGCCCAATCAGAGCGCTCCATCCATTTCGAATTTGAATTAGTTTGCTACCGGAATGGCTTCGTGTGACGTGTTCATTCGATTATTACCCCTGTATTGTCGCTTTCTATGAAAATTTAGAAAAAAGTGTTGAGTTTCTGCGTGCTCAGTGTTCTACCGACAGTAGTGAAGTGTCCACATTGTAAAATGGAGTGCACATATCGTCAAGACCAGAAACTGGCGTTGTAGAAAAAGTTACGTTGTGCTTAAAACGAAGAAAAGACGGTACTGTGATTATTCTGTCTTAGATTTTAAAGGTAATTCCTGTTTTTCTTTTAGGTTAGGTTAGGTCAGGTTAGGTCAGGTCAATTTTGAAGGTGAAATTTGTTTTTCCTATGGTTTTTGGTGTTTTGAACGAATCTGACCTTCAAAACCGTCGAAAATGACTCGTTTTCTGTGATTTCCCCGACATTGCCGGCTGGAGGGGGGTATCTCAAAAACGAGTCATTTCCGACGGTTTTGAAGGTCAGATTCGTTCAAAACATCAAAAACCATAGGAAAAATATAAATTTCACCTCGAAAGGGAGACGGGTGTAATACTGTACATTTACCCTATCTTATGACATCTTTATCGTTATCTTGAAATTTTAATAAAAATACTTTAGTTTGGAATGGTACCATTATAATTGTCCCCAACCAAATAAATCTGGTGGGGACATACTGGATTGCATTTGTCCGTCCGTCTGTCCGTCACACTTTCGTGTTCGTGCTATAACTTTTGAACCGCTCAACATAATCGATGAAAGAAAACACACACGACACACACACACACACACACACACACACACACACACACACACACACACACACAGGGTCGGTCGGTCGTGAACGAAAACCAGGTCCCTCCATCAAAGGTTTAGTGGAGCTTTTTCATGCCAAGGGTATAACTTTGAACTGCTCTACATTAATGAGTATGGGTGAATCGGGAGTTCCAGCGGTAGATTCATCCTGTGGATGTGAGACTACTAGTGTGAGTTATTTAAGTTTCGTGCGAAATGCGTTGGCCGATTAAGGTCTAAGTGCTCTACTAGTACTGACGCATCGAAAACAGTGTCGAAGGGGATTGTAACGGAGTTTTTTCTCTCAGATTCGGTCATGTTCTTCAAGGCTTTACCGCATCGTCCGAATGCTGTTTCCCGCTCTGCCACCAGAGGGAGAGAACCTCATTCTCGAGTCGGAAGAAACTCCCAACGAGGATGTGTGAGTGATGACTTTCTTTTTCTCAGAGAAATTATAGATCTATGGAAAACTATACGCGCTTACAACATGGTATCGTATGTGATACCTTTATTTATAATTAAATATAAATTATTAATTAATTGAATTAAATATCTATACAAAATTGGCTCGGGATTGGCGACATAGCCTAATGGGAATGAAATGATTGCCATACATACATAGAAACCGTATGTAGGCGTCGGGTCTGCATAACCACGAGAAACCTTCATTTATTTCACGTGAACAAAATTTTCCATTTGCTAACCCATGTAAAATACAAGAGAGAAAGAGTCAACAACCTTTGCCAAATCAGCAATTTATACTAAAATATGAAGATATATTGAAGGAGTAGCCTCGGGGTTTATGTGCAGCGAACGCTTTAAACAGGGAAGATGTGTTTTTGTCTTCCCTCAAGTTCTGAGTGAATTCCTTATAATAAACTTAATACTCATAAAAGGCTATGCCTATGCCTAAAAGTGTTTATATTGTGACTGCCTATATTAATTACATCAAGCCAAATTCGTCGCGTAACTCCATCGTGGCTGCCCTACAGCGAAAATGATCGTAACGCCCTACATCGAAGCAAACTAAGACCCAGCAAAAATAAGGTGAGGCAATTTATTTCCATTCTAATATAGGCGTCTAAAATCCCGACGCTAAAATTACCATAAACAATTAACTATAAAAAGGTCCTTTAAAGACCTACATATTCATAACTCTCTAACGAAAAAACATAGGGCTTTTGTCGTTTAACTCTCCACTGAAATCTGCTGGAACTTTCCAACGGATGAGGGTATCAGGCAATCAACCCATAGCCCTATATAGTTTTTTCACAAGATCCTTAAATTTCGTGCTGAAGTTAGTCTCGGAATAGAGACGCAAAAAAAACTTATTCTTTTTATACAAAATGAAGAAAACCTTTATTATGAAAGAACAGTAATAATGTTTCAGGTCATTTAACTTCCTTTGTAACGTATAAAGTCATATGACAGAGAGGACGTACAACAACTTTATGTGGGATCTGAACCATTTATTCCACCAAGGAAGACCCAATAAGGCACCTTAACCCTTTCGTTCACTAATATCTTTTCTTTGAACAAAACAGTATAAGATTTATTTTAGTAACTAGTTACATACACACATTTTGGGTTCCTTTTCTGACACCTAAACTAAACCATGCTTCCAAGGGCATATTCAGATGAGTACCGCGAATATATTAATGTCATAACAAATATGACGAAATGCGTTTGACGAAATACGTTTTGTGAATAAAACTTTAATTTGAAAACCCATACAGACACGTGGAAGCATTTGTAGAGAAGTTGCATTTTAGTACGATATACAGGGTGTACATAAAGTCAGGATGTATTTTTGTGAAATAATTATTTTTTTTCTATTTTTCTTTTCAGAAGCCCTTAGAATGAATACAGAAGAGCGTGTGGCAATAGTAATTTGACGAATCGAGGGAAAGAAATACAATGACATCAGAGAGAAGCTTAGAAGGAGATTTCATAAGCCGGGGCCAATAGACAAGACAATACGAAAATTGGTGAACAAATTTAAACGAACGGGATCTGTAAATGATGAAGCAAGATCAGGACGACCGTGTATGTCAGATCTTACCGTGAATGTCAGATCTTACCGTGAATGCAGTACGCGGAATTATCACTGAGGAGCCACGTACGTCCGTTCGTGCTGCATCACACAGACTCGGCCTCCCGACGTCATCTGTGCACAAAATTCTGAAAGTTAATTTGCAGAAGAAAAGCTATCATTTGCAGGTTTTACATGATTTACATAAAGATTTCCCTCGACGAAGTGCTGTGTGTGCTGATCTCGTAGAACAAGTCTGGAGTGATAATTTAATGGACAACATTCTCTTTAGTGATGAAGCCACTTTCCATACGTGTGGAAAGTAAATCGCCATAACTGTCGAATTTGGGCAGATGAAAGACCGAATGATTTCGTCCAAAATTGGGAAAGAGACTCGCCTAAAGTTAATGTCTGGCTGGGTTTAACAAAATCTAAGGTTTATGGTCTTTTTTTCTTTGCTGAAGCTACAGTTACGGGCTTATTTATCTGGACATGTTGCAGCAATTCCTTGAACCTCAGCTGATTGGGGATAGGATTGTTAGTACCGTCGTCTATCAACATGATGGTGCTCCTTGTCACTATGCCAAAATTGTTCAGGATTATTTAAATGGACGTTTTCCAAATCGCTGGATCGGACGCGGAAGCAACAGACCTTGGCCAGCAAGATCACCAGATTTAACCCCTTTAGATTTCTTTGCATGGGGCTTTATCAAATCGCACGTCTATCAGACGAAGATTACGAGTCTTGAAAACTTACGTATACGAACTGCTGCAGATAACATAACCCCGCAAATGCTCCAGAATGTGTTTAGAAATGCTGCGGAACGATTTGAGCTGTGCAGGGATACTGATGGGCGTCACGTCGAATCCTACTCTTAATTATTTAATAAATGTTACCACTTTATCATTTTATGATTGAATTCCATATAATTTCCAAGTGCTTCACAAAAATAGATCCTGACTTTATGTACACCCTGTATAATTCGGTGGGACATTACAATCCCAATAGTACTTAAAGGGCTAATCACTGAAATTCGAAGTCTGAGCTGAGGTTCAAACCTAAGACCTTCAGATTAACAGCCCAACGCCTTACAGTTAGCCTATTCTGGCGTGTCCAATATGTAATTAAAAGTATTTAGTGAAAGCCTTTTGCATTAGTTTCTTTACGTCTTTTCCTCTCCCAGGGTCGTGACGGCCGCCTCCGTGATTCACCCTTGGCTCCTTCCCCATCTGTACGCCCCCCTTTCTCCTCTGTATGTGCGCCACCATCAGAGACAGGACGATGAGTACTGGCAGCGGCTTCTTAAGTGGAACAAACAGTCCGACATCGCCCTCATGACCTTTCTGGGTGTCGATATGTTAGTGTTAGAACTTAGAAAAGCTGTGCTCATTCGAAGCGCAATCTTATAATTTACCATTTGTGGTTGATTGATTGATTGGCTGATTGAGTAATTGACTGATTGAATTTATATTAATCCCTTTGGCAGTAATTGCGATTTATGTAGTAATTGAATAAAAATTTGACATGAATGATGCCACATTGGTTGCATCATTTATTCTTTTCTTAGGTTTCAAATTCTGGACTAATAATTTGGTTTTACAGGAAGTTTTGGCTGTCTGAAGGCGAGAACTTGGTTGAGAAAAGTCAGTCTCTGGCGAGCGTCAAAGACCAGCATTTTACAGAAGCCGTTGAGACCTTGCAGCTTCTTTCCACTTCTTTCACGCCCAAAGACAAGTTGCTTCTTATTCATCGATGTGGAATAATGATTAATAAGGTTGGCTTTCCCTTTATATATTCTGTTATAAAAAATAAGTAATATCTGGTACTTCTATTTGCTTCCACGGAAGCGGTTGGGTGTGAACTCCAGATAAATTTACTTGAGCTCAGGCAATCAGAGTAGGTGGCCAAACCAACTCCAACCTCGACGACGATGGAAGTTGAACGCGTGCCTTCTCAGCCTGGATTCAAATTTCAACCAACCAATTGGGCCGTGAGAGCTTGTGTATATTTTTAGAGGAATAACCCGTTTGGCCTTCCTCTGGAATGAAATTATCAGTAATTGTTCAGTCTGTCAAATTAAGTTCTAATTCCTCGGCAGGAGGTAATGGCGATATTGGGCCGTTTGTTCGTCCTCTCCATGGACGATCTCCTTCCTCTGTTTCTTTATGTGGTGGTGCGGGCGCGTATTCAACACCTGGGCGCTGAAATCGGTCTTATCGACGACCTGACCGATCCTCACTTGCAGAATGGAGAGCTGGACCACGTTTTTACCACGCTTAAGGTAATGATCACAATCTGTGTTCAGTTTTATGCTCCTAGTTTAAGCGTCCAGGATGCTTGCGTAGTTTCACGTAAATAAGATTCCTAAATAGTTTGTTTAATTTGTGGGTTTTTTCTATGCAGGAAGGAGGGGGCAAGGGCACAAGCGCTTCCCCCCCATAGGAGGAGAGCCAGAATCAAGGGCTCTGAGGCTCACGATGCCATTTTTTTTTTTTTAATAAATTCTGAAGAGTTTATAGTGTTGTAAAATGCATGTATGTGTAGTGAAGAATAGAGGGAGAAGTGTGTGTTTGAGAGTATGCTGGACTGCTCACAGGGTAGATGAGACACTAAAAAGATCAGTTAAAGAGGACAGTGACAGGAGAAACGGGAGTTCCAGCACTCCCTGTCTCCTGCCTAACGTCGTCCTCCTCCCCGGAGTACTTTCCTGGTCGATTGGTGTCTACAAGCTCCTATGTAGTTATTACTACATTGATTACGAGTGTGTGTGTGTTTGTTTAGGAATTAGGAAGTATAAACTGGAACACCAAAAACACTGGGAGTTCCATTCATTCAGCTGGCGAGTTTCATCAGTCCTTGATAATTAATATTAACAATAGCAAATTGGTATTGCAACCAATTATGTATTAGAAATGAAGTTTGTTGAGGTGATTTGGTCCAAGTGGAGAGGGTGAGTGAAGAGAGGAGACTATGGTGGAAAAGGTGTACATGATAACAGCAAGGTAGGCGAATATGAGAGAGATTGCGTAAAAGGTGTTATGGAAAAACTAAATAAGCCTATCGTGTTATTATTTTGTATTGAAATATGACTACATTTCAATACAAAATAATAATTTGTATTGTATAACTACGAATTTTGCCTCTGTTTTGGGGTAGAACCTGTTGTACATGGGGAAATTGTCTATGGAAAATACCAAGCAGAAAAGATTATGTAGGCATTGGGTCTACTATCACAGAGACTAGACCGTTAGACCTATATTGATAAAAACAAAACGAATGAAATATTCGTACATATAAAAATATGTATAAAATTTTCCACGCCCTAATGTCAGGTACAAAAGTACTTCAGAAAATATATTAAAAACTTTCCACTTATTGATGTTACCGAAAACATTGCAATAAGAAAACAATGAAAGATACGTATGAAATTTTCGATTTGCTGAAATTAGCAAACACGACAGAATCAAAAGAAGAATCCGCGGAGCTTGCCCTAGCTAAGAACATAGCTCAAAGCAGGAAAGAAGTGTTTAAACTTTCCTACAAACTCTCTGTAAATTAGTGAAAACAAAGTGACTTGGCGGGCCTACCCTCAAACTGTCGGCACGATTGCCTACATAAATTGAATAACTATAGGAACAAACGAAACTCGTGTTCGGCTGAAGATTAGCCTCCAGCATTAACGGACGACAGTAGACACTATCCTATTGATAAGAGCGGAAGTCCGCGAGGCCTAACTGGTACGTATGGTAATTTAAACCATAAGCGTGGATTCTACTTAAAACCAAAAACTGAGGATAAATTTGAAAAAATGTATCGATCTTTTGCTTTTCGTCTCGGCGTTAACTCGATTGGCAATTTTCAACGGATCGCTCGTACGATAGAGGTAATCACTACTGTATATTGATAGTTTTTTCGAAGGTGTATTAACGGTGTGAAAGTTTTCTAAATGAAGTATGGCCTAGGAGGAAGCAATGAGAATGGTGAGAAAAAGCCTGGATGTGCGGAAAGGAGGGGCTGTACTGGGATGTCTGAAAGTTTAACGACTCGTATGGGAAGCTGCTGCTGCTGCTGCTGCTGCTGCTGCTGCTGTGTTGATGGTTAAAGCTGAATACAGGAGGCGGCTGCGGCAGCTCGGTTCTTGCGGTGATCAAAATTAGAGGACCAAGAGGGAACCACCCTACGTAACAAGAATAAGGGGTGTGGGTAATGTAATGTAAAAAAATATAGTAACTAGTAAGGTAATAGCTTTAAATATAAATTGTTTAACACTTTTCCATTAATTAACTATTAGGGCCATTCACTACGCCTTCGAATATTGAGACTTAACTGCTAAGTATGAAAGCAAACCTTCGGTTCCTTCATGAAGGAATGAAAACTGCAACGATTTTGTATATGGAAAGAATATCTACTTAAAACTGAATCTTATATTAAGTTGGACGATTCATATATCTTCCTTTTAACTGTCGTTGAAATAATAATAATAATAATAATGTCTTCATTTAAATTTCACTTGAATATCTTCACTGAAATTTCTTATGTTTCTTGCAGGCGTGTTATTATCATATTCTCCATGAGAAACCAACTCCTGGTATGTAGTTTACGCACCTCTCCTTACTTTTCTTGACCCTGTGCGTGCCTTTGATTTTCGTACTCCTCTACCTCATAGTCCAGTTCGATTCCAGTTCAGGTTCTGTTCAGTTTTGCCCAGAATTCCAAAGGAGAGAAAAGGAAGATAGACGTATCAATTGCGATGTTGGTGACGTCATTTTTGTTGCCTATTTATCATTATAACTTCGTGTGAAGGTTTATTCCGAAAATATAAACAGTTTGGCAGCTATATTTCTTTAATATATGTATGAATTTGTGTATACATAATATATTTTTTCTAACTTGAAGATACTGTTGATTAATTTTAGGATAAGTGTTCTGTACTTTGCGGTGACTTAATTCTCATATCAAAAAAGCAAACCCTTTCAGGTGGTGAAAGGACTGAATGGAATTTGTTGATGCTCAAACTTTAAACTGAAAAAAAGTGTTAGACAATTTTTTTGAGGAAGACTTTGCTCAGTTTCTGAGCTTGGAAGTGCCTCCTCGATTAAAAGTGAGGATCTTTTGCGCACATTCTTTAATAATGATTTATTCACCAGAATAATGAACGGAGTTTACTTCATTCTAAGTACTACTTATTTACGGGTGCTGCAAACGCAAAGAGCGTCTACACCATTTTGCTTGCTGCATCTTGCCGTATATCATCATCATCATCATCATCAGTCGAATTAACATATCACTCAATAGCTGGTATCAGTACTTTACGTTCATCTCAACCACTTTTAAACCTTTCTGCTAACTAACCTAATAATGAATCATTAACTTCGGAACATCATTCGTGTTCACACGGTCGTTATCATGTTTTTTATACACAACTCCGTATGATTTAAGTATTAATTTTAATTTTTTTGAATGCTAATTTCACCATAATGATTTTTTTTTTTTACCATTAAAAATGATTATACGTATTAATATTAAATTGTTTACAACGTAATACAACTTAACACGAGATACTATCTATCTATATGATTTTACTTACATCTACGTTTATTCCTGTGATATATTTATTAATAATTAATAATAATTAATGAGAATATACAAAACCACAAACCAAAGAAAACATTGACAACTATTTATCCTTTGAAAAATGGGTGCTGGAAAGAGTAACTAAGATATTTGAAGTACATTTTCATTGGCACTTAACTCATTTTTCCGTTTCCAACAATCTAAAACTATTATTGTATGAGTTTGAACTTTATATCGCAAAGGCGTTTTAAGTTTTACTCGTATAATAATAATTAAAGGCGTAAAAATAGATGGGGGAGATGAACAATAAAGTAGCTCATCCTATTTTTTTTCTCTTTAAGCGTAAATCTGTAATGTAAATACTTAAAAGTAGTGAATAAGAATAAGTAGTTCAGTACATAATTGTTTACTCCTTAAGTTTAAAGTTTGCTGAAATTTAGGCTTGCTGAGAAAGAAGTTTTCATAGATATCCGGATATATTTATGGCAGTCAAATCTGGAACTTTTACGTTCCAAATCTAATACTTAACCACTGAGCTACGGGAGTCCTAAGAATAAATGCAAATATAAGTCATTGATGAAGTTTTGGTCAGTGTTAAAAGACGGATGCCGTGTCGATGTATCAAGTTTAGAAAATTTTCTTTTTGAAATACAATTAGCCACCCAATCGGGTATAGCGTACTTTTATTTTTTGGCCCCGTACCCCTGGTATACCGTTTACCCTCGCAGAAAGTAAATAGTGTTTACCAGGTAAGGGATTAAAAAGGTAAGAAAAATTAAAGGTCAAAGATAATATGAGAAAGTAACGCTTTTATTCTCGTTTTCATTTGTATTCTCTTCCAATGGTTTAATTAAAAACAAAAGAAGCCTATAATCACTCTACTTCCATTCAACTTTAGGTATAGTGTACATTTTTTTTTTTTTTTTTTTTGGTCATAAGAGTTCGCAATACCCGAAGTGAGCTACATTTTATAGGATTCCGCGTACGATTTTTTTTTTAGGAGACTTCTGATATAGGCCAAGTTTTGATTAGTAAAAAGTGTAAATTGAGAATAGTATGTCAGTTGTGATATAATATATATATATATATAAAAAAAATAATATATCGAACTGCTGAAACCTACATTTAGTATGTATTTGTAAGTAGAATGTTTTACTCCAGTAGTTCTCATTAAAAGGTACTGTTGTAATGTGTCATAACCGTTGGTAGTTTAATGCGTGTCTTTGGCGTTACTCATCATTTACGGGACGTAAGTGTATTCATAATAATTAATTAGGATCTCCACTTTCTTTCAAAACACTATATTGTAACAGGAAAATAAAGTAATCATCATTGAAAAGTAATTTTTGTACTTCATTCGGTAACAGTAATTCATACACGTGCCTATAACTTGTTCCAGAGTATATCTTCAACACCTGAAAATTATTGGGTCGGATTTAGTCTTATATTTAAGCTACGTCTTTTATTTAATGAATTATTATTATTATTATTATAAATATTTTTCAGTTAGAACAGTGACCGGCGAGTGGGCTTGGCCCGCTGCCACTCGCCTCCTTTCATACGGCCATCGTTTGAATCTAGTTGCCGACCTCTGCGCTACTCTAAACTAAACCTAAGTATTTTTTTAAGCGTTTGTCAGTTTCTCGTCCGAAATATAAAGAATAAAAATGGGGGGGTTTTGTAATGGGTCAAACTGCGGCGTCCACGTCGCATCACCGCTTCCCATTAAATCAGCGAAGTTGAGCGTCATTGAATTTGTTCAGTAGTGGGATGGGTGACTGTCCTTTACGTTCAGATGTTGTAGCCACCCCGCATACAGATGGTTCGGACCATACGTAAAATTGTATAGATCCCCTCCGTCACGTAACCCGTACCGGTACGGAGGAGGTTAAATAACCTCCCCAAATTTATTTTGGTCGAAACGAAATTTAACTCGTTTATTTGGGTCCAATTCTACAGATAGCGAACGGTGTTTCTGATTTGAGTGCCAATTAAGTACTGAAATTATCAGGTCATCCCATAAGTAATGTCGTTTTTTAGATCGGAATTTGAAGGACAAAAAAAAAACCAACTGAAACTTTTTAATCTAGTATATATTTTCCATCGGAATCAATGACACTCTGCCAACGTCGTACGAGCTTTTCAATGCCATGTTTATAAAATTCAGGCGGTTTTGAGGCAAAAAACGTACAGAGACTGGTGTGCAGGTCATCTAAAGAAGTATACTGTTTCTCGTCAAGATAGTTTTGCAGACTCCTGAAGAGATGATAATCGGAAGGCGCAAGGTCTGGAGGATGTGGAAGTTTTTCCCACCCAAGCTCCTCAATTTTTGCGGAAGTGATCCGAGCGGTATGAGGACGTGCGTTGTGGTGGTGGAACACTATTCCTTTCCGATTAACCAAAGAAGGTCTCTCTTCTTTTAGTGCAGTGTTCAGTCGATCCAGTTGTTGACAGTAGACTTGAGCGGTGATTGTTTGCTTGTGTGGTAAGGTTTCAAAGTGTATTACACCACCTTTATCCCACCAAACACTAAGCAACACCTTCCGAGGGTGAAGATTTGGTTTTGGTTGTGGTGTCGCTGGTTCTCCGGCACAAACCCACTGTTGACGGCGCTTAACATTCTGGTACAGTATCCACTTTTCATCACTAGTCACTAAACGGTGCAAAAACGGATCTTGGAGTTCACGGGAATGAAGAGCTGTGCTAATGGTTACCCGCACCCTCAGATTGTCGACCGACAATTCATGTGGTACCCATTTTCCTAACTTAGGCACTTTCCCGAGTTGTTGCAAATGTTGATGGATAGTGGACGGGGATGAATTGAGTTTCTGGGCCAATTCTTCGACAGTTGTTGAACAATCTTCTTCAAGTGCGGCTAACAGCAGGGCGTCCAGAGCGTGCTGCATCTATCAAATAGCAGTCACCATTCCTAAACTTTTGAAACCATCTTTGACATTTCCTCACATGCAGGATATCGTTGCCATAAACGTCCTGAATGTTTCGCGTTGCTTCAGTAGCACTACTCCCTTTCTTGAACTCGTGAAGTATTATATGCCTGATATGTTCTTCTGATACCGCCATGTTTATGAGGGGTTCACATAAAGCAAAAAACACGTCTTCACTGGTCAAGGTCTGTAAAGTATGTAGCGAAACACGATAGATCTCTCCGATATAACCTTCGGAAAATTTATGCTTAAACCGAGTAGGACTAGTTTAAACTTAATCTGTCGTAAAAAACATTACTTTTGGGATGACCTGATATTTTGATTCATGAGGATTTCACTTAAGAATTCTTCCGTTTCAAGTCATAAAAGAGTAAAAGTTTTTAGAGAATGTTCACACGTTGCTGATGAATTTGATTATAGGTATGCTTAATTTGGGGGAGAGTAAATTTACTTATTAAGCGTAGCGTAAGTTGTCGCTGTAGTAGCGCTACTTTCGTGAAAAATTTGTGATGAGGGAATAGACATCCAATAAAATGTATTTTTTTCTTTGCAATTATTCTAAAAGTCGCGGAGTGAGTCGTTCACTGATCAGTTTAAATGAAGCGCCCTAATTTAGATTTGTCAGACTATTTTCGTGCTCCGGAAGGCGCGTTAAGTCGACTGTTCTTCTGTGATATATTAAATAGCAGTTCAAATTGAATGTAAAACCTTTTCATATGTCTAATCGAAGCTCAAATGGAATAGGCTGAATTTCAGTTCTGAACACGAGGACAAACTCAGTAGAGCAAATTTGATTAACCGTACTTGGGCGAATGCATAATAAAATTACATAAAAATTATTATTAAATATCTTCATTAATAGTTAAATAAAATTACCATGAAAAGAAAAGCATAGTCTGTGATAAAAATAGTTTTAATTAATGTATTTTTTCTGTACGTTTTTGATTATAATATAAAACCGTAAAGGATGAATTATCCGAAATAAACTGAATTAGTTCCAGTCTGTAACTATATTTTAATTAAATGGCGACGGACACGGTGAAAGTACGTACTTTGCGTAAGTTATGGGAATGGTTCACAATACAACCTGTTTTCGTTCCCTAATAAATTCTTTCATTAACGCGGCTTTAAACAAATTACCTTAGTTCTCGGGACATCCCCCTGATTTGCTGACGCGCTTCTCTCATTTGTGGGCTAAGTCTCGTCGGTGCTGGTCTAATGTGCGGTCTACCGGCGTTTTGAACGGTCTAATGTGCGGTCTACCGGCGTTCGAACAGTCTAAGGTGCGGTCTACCTCAAAAATGAAAACTATCATATCATATATATATATAAAATTTATTTATTTAAAAACAAATCATAATATTTGTTTATTTATTAGATTCATTAAAAGATTTAAAAAATTTTATTGAAAGGTAAACCAAAAAATTAAAAAAAGGAGCAAACAAAATATGCCTAACAATATGCGAGTCTTACATCATTTAAAAAGGCTATAAACTGATCAGGTTCTTCTTTCCGTAAAATTTTCCATGAAAGATGGTCCAAATGGGATTGGAAGGTAGTGCGGCCAACTCCTCTCATCTTTTTCATCATGTGAATCTTTGCATCTAGCCATGAACGTTCGATACGTTGAGTATTAGCTCCTGAATCGGGATCGACATAATTATGCTAAAAACAAAAATTAAAAAAATGGCTCAGGTGTGTGCTTTCTTTGAAATCTCAGATGTGACTGTCTGGAATTACATTTTTTTTCCGCCTTTTTGATTTCTTCTTTTTCTGGCTTCCGGGTCTGTGAACTAATTATCTTAGGTAGACCGCACAAAAATTAGAGGTAGATTCACTTTGCTAGGTTAGACCGCACATTAGACCAGCACCGTCTCGTCTACGTCGTGACACCGCTTCCCCTTTGATCAGCGAGGTTAAGCGACTTTCTTTTCAGTAGTTGGATGGGTGACCGTCCTTCGCGCGCGTTCGGGTGATGTAACGGCCTTTAGATGGTTTGGATCCCGCGTAAAGCTATGCTGTAGGTCCCTTTCATCAATGACCTTTGCCGTTATGAAGGAGGTTAATCCTCAACATTATTATTATTATTATTAACACCAATCCGTGAAAGAGTATTTAGTCACTTCGCGAGTTAAAATTTCTCGCTTCCTCGATTCTCCTTGAAAATGGTCCAGACTAATAGCAGCCGCGAGGAGAAAGGTCAGCACTGCGAGAGAGAGGTTTTAGTTCCTGCCACACTGATGAAAGAAGCGCGTGTCTGCACTGCGGGAGAGTAGCGTGATAAGGAAGGTAATTTTCTCGAAGCTCGCGTAAATGTTGTTAACCTAAGAGAAATGTATAAACGAATGCGGCTTATATTTAAATCTTCCTTTTTATGGTTATTGAAGAGTCGTAGTTTGGTAGTTCTCGTTAGCTTTGTTTGTACGTAGTTACAAAATGTGTGTATATAGCGTTTACGTTTAAGAGTTATATTCTTGTCTTTGAAATTTTATTTCACGTTTAAAGAAGTTACCGTTAAATAAAACTAAAGGGTATTTTATGTATTTTTTCAGGAAATATTGTTAAAATAATTAGAGAAGAAAATAAAGATAAGTAATTATTATAATTAGAAAAATACCAAAGCAAATTTCGGTGAGAAGACATTTTTAAAATAACTTAAGTCACGCAATTTTTTAAAAAATTTTATCGATTTTTTAAAACTGCGCGCCCTTGCGACACTATGATGCGAGCCGCAACTTCGCATAATCAAGATGATTTACTATTTGTTGGCGTCAGTGGTATCATCACCCTAGGCCGTCTACCAGTGAAAAAAGAAAATGCTCTCAGAACAGTTATAAAGCCGGGTTTACGCGGCGAGAGCTGCTCGCGCGAGCTACTCGCGCGAGCCACTCTCATGAGAATAACTATCGCACTACTTGCGTCGTGTCAACTATCATAGCGAGTAGCCAGTATGCGTAAACAGACGCTCTCACGAGATTCTCTCTCGCTAATACTGTACTCTCATATGGAGACGTGAGAGTTGCTCGCGCGAGTAGCTCTCGCCGTGTAAACCCGGCTTTAACTTTTTACTTTTCGTAACTAACAACGATCATTAGAACTTTAATATAAATTATTTTTGTAATAAAAAATTAACGGCAAATTATAGAGGACCTCAAACTAACCGTAAGTCCCGAGAGATGATCATAAATAAGAAGGTATAAATGGCTCGCCCATTTCATTGGATTCTTGTCACACCGTTCAATGCTCGCTTCCATTTTGTTTCTTTCCAACACTTTCTGCCTTTGTCATAACTCGAAACTCGCCAACGTATCGATGATGGTACGGAAGGTAGTGTAATAATTACAATCACTACTAGCAGTAGTGATAGTAATAACTATTATTCTATCAGTTGTCTGAATCTTAAAAATAATGCTATATGCAGAATTGAGTAATAGTAATTATGAATCAATAACCCGTTAGAAATCATAGTCCATCTCTACTGCTCTATCGAAATCATATCACTTTCATGTTTTTGTTTAAACACTGATGATTCGTAGGTCTTTATTTGGTAATGAAGTAGTACAAATTCTAAAAATTACCATAACGTTTTATTTTAAGGAAATGTTGATTTTTAGTTCGTGTCGGTTCTTCGTAATATATTGGACAGAGGTTATTATTAATTTTTTATCTTTTGGAATCTTCTTATCTGTTTGTTTATTTATCCGTTTGTAGAAAAATGTACGGATCGAAAGGTCAATTTGTTTCTTTAACTCCACTTAAAAAATGAAAAGTTGAATTTTAGTTCAGTACTTTACGAAAACTTCTCTCTTAGTTTAAAATGGTTAATTATTTTGGTTAGAATTTATTAAACATTGTTTATGGTCACAGTCCAAATCAAATTTTTAGTGCCATAGTGCCGCATTACACCCTTTCTGAATTAATCCTGCCTTTTGTGTTGAACGAAAAGTATATCCCAATATCGTGAATGAATCATATATCCTCGGTCGCTGTTTACTAACCGTCAGTGGACTTCTAGAAGATTTTACTTTTAGACTTGGTGTTAAAGAGCTTTAATGCATAATAAATTTTATAATGCTGTTTAGAGCCAGATATACGAAACCTTGTGTGCTTGTAAATAAAGATAAAATTCTTCATTGAGTTTGCTCTTTCCTTCCATAAATATTATTTGTCACAATTTACTAATTAGTGATCGGAATTTTATTATTATTATTATAAAATGTATTAAAATGATTTAACTTCGCATGGGAATTATAACTAGAGATGCTTATCAAACGTATGTAGGTACATTAAAGTTACTTCTCAGTCCTCGTGCACTGGATACGACGCTTGAACTTGGAACCGGTGGCATGGAAATCGAGGATGCCACCAGCAATGAAGAACCACCACAACTTCATGGATCCCGCGTTACCCTTCATGACAAGGTTAAAAAATACGTATAGTGGTACGTCGAGAGAGACCACCGTCTCGTTTTACACACTTACAAACCACTTTTATTCCTCTGTTTCTCATCAATTCTTGTTCACGTTTATTTACACACACTGGTTACATTCAAGCTTTTAACGAAGCACACTTTCGGACACGTTGCAATTCAATTGTATCGTTATTCACTCTGTTAAGGACCATACAAACGTAACATACATCCTTTTGTTCTTGCATCCACTATCTTTTTCACTCCACATCTTTCCCGACCCATTTACTTTGTACGGAGCTATAAGGCGCGTCTCTCTATGGCCAATATGGGAATGCATCTTTTTCTGATGTAAGGGCTCTCTCTGCCTTCGTGGACCATTGGACCCGGCTGGTCTCCTCCTTTGGTTTCCTTTTTTCTCCTCTATCCACCACCCCCTTTTTTTTTTTCACCTTCCTATTTTTCTTTCTCGTATTTGGCTTTGTTTTTGGACTTTGACTTGACATTTTCCTTGGACCTTGGGTGGGAGAGGTGGTTGTTTTTCACCCTTGTCGCCCTGAAACCAAACCGAAGCCCTGCCCCTGCCGTTTCTCACCGTGCGTTGGGTGAGAATGGCTGCCTTTTAGGCACGGGGACTGGGTATAGATGTATCTCCCCAGCGTCAGGTCTATTGGCAGTGGGACTGAGTGTGACCACGATTCGCCTTTCCCTTGTTGGAGTCGGTGGTGGATGGATGCGCGCGGGGTATGAAGTTTCCTTTTTTTCTTGCTATGGCTTCTTCTCGGTTTACGACCCCTGCACCTAATTCTCGGACTACGGTTTCGGACACACTTCTTTCCTCTTTACCCCCCATGTTGTTTCTTCGGGGGAAGATTCTGTCCAGACTACGTCTCCTTCGCTCTCTGTCGGTGTCTTTCACTAAGGTGGTTGATTCTACCCTCGTATATTTACTATTGCTATTCTGGAACCCTATGCTCCTTCTCAGGGGTTTCCTCAGAGTTCCGTTCATCGTAGTACTCTTTCTTCTCCTTATGAACACCGCCGAGTCCGCCGATCTTAGAAACCCGCTTCCGTGGCTTCAACATTTCCATCTCCCTCGATTTCCCCTGTCGCATTTTTTGTTAAACTGACTACCTCTCGTTCTTTGCTTTCTCTCAGTGTTGCTGTCTTTCGCAGCCTTGCGGCTTCCGTCCAGGTCTCGTGAGGATATTTCGGAGCTCCATGATGGGTTATTACTTAAGTTATTACTCATCAAATCTCGATCAGAGTAGTGCTCTAGCTGCGATCTTCATCTTGGGCGATTGTCCGGTCTCACGCGTCTTCGATTCGAAGATGAACTCTTGTCAAGGCACCATTTTTGCCCCTCAACTCTTAGACGTTTCGGAGGAGGACCCCCGCTCCTGTTTTGTGGAGTGGAAGGCTTCTTCTGTACATCGTTTCACGAAGCCAGTTGATGGCTGTCTTCAGCCCACTCCGCGCTACACTTGACTTTAGAGTATGGCCTCTAGTTCATGTCTGGTATGTTTGGCTCCGTTTTGATGTACGGCCTTATGTTCCTCCACCTACCCGTTGTTTTAATGGCCAGGCATTCGGACATACTGGTTCCCGGTGTCGCCGGTCTAACCGTGTTTGCGTTCATTATGGCCAGGAGTTCCATGGTATGCCTTGCTCTAACTACTACTATTGTATTAACTGATGGTAACTATCCTGCTTCTTCAGCATCCTGTATTACACTGCCCAACACCAATTTTGCTGATTTAATTCTAACACCTGTTTTTAGGTAACTTTGGTGTGCTGATTTCAAAAATCACCTTAGTTTTTGCCTATCACGTCAGGTTTTCGAGCAATCAAATACGGATATTTGGAGATATCGCATTTTGGCAGGGTTATGCCCAATTTTTTTTCTTTTCAAAAAATAAGTTTTTACATACTCAGAATCAGCATGGAAAAGTAAACAATTGTGCAGGGAGTGAACTTTAATATACAATGGTAATATTGACACACAAAGTGATTAAAAGTGTTTAAATAAGCAAAAAATGAATCCATATTAAAGCAAGCACGGGACCAGTTTTCTTAACATTGTCTTTTCTTGTTTTCTTTCTTTTCAGTGCTGATAAATTTTCTCTTATAGGACTTCCTAGAATGAGAGATGTCAAGACAATCTCTCTGCAGGCTCCAGCAGTAGTCAGCCATCATATGGGTATCCCATCTTCCTTGGTATCGTTCTTCCATCACTTTGATATCTTGGTGGAACCTTTCACCTTGCTCTTCACTAACATCACCAAGATTTTCTGGAAATTTATCCAGATGACTGTTGAGATAGTGAACTTTAATGCTCATGTTGCAACCCAACTGCTGAAAGTCACTAGAGGAACCGGCTGCTCTCACTCCGCCAATGGGAAATCTTTCTCAGATCATGACGTCACACTCACACCTGGGGAAATCACAGATACCCAAGATTTTAATATGTTGTACATGACCTTTAGATTTAATGCACAGATCTGCGTATTCCACAGATAAAATTTTAACAGCAAAACAGCTGTTAACAGGTCTCAAAAATCATCAATTTTGATAAGCGCCCTTCATGGATCACCCAAAATAGGCATATTGCATTGCACGAAAACCTGATGTGATGGACAAAATCTAAGGTAATTTTTGAAATCAGCACATCAATATTATCCAGAAACAGGTCTTAAAATTAAATCGGCAGCAAAAAAAAATCACTAGTGATTTCGGGAACATGTCACATTTGCTGACATTCATCGTACTACTTCTTCGCGACCTGGCCGTTCTCGGAAACCTCCTCCTGCCCCCTCTCTTCCTTAATCTTCTTCCTCGCTCGCTTCGGCCCAGTTCTGTTCTCCATGCGCTTCTCCTCCGCGCCGCATTCTTTTTTCCTCAAGGGCGTCTGCGGGGCTGCTTCCTTATGGGGATCCTCCTCCTGGTCGGGGGAGTGTTAAACGTGGAGCTGAGGAGACCTCCCCAAGTTCTCCAGTTCTTCGCCGCCGCCATTGCTGTTTGGATCTGGTTTCCTCTCTGCAGTCTACCACTGCTGGCCGGAACCCTGTATGGCCTACGGGTCTTGGTGATTTAATTCCCTCTCCCCAGGTGGGCCCTGTTAGTCTTTCACCAAGGTCTTCTGCTCCTGTTCCTCGCCCCCCCCGGACTTCCGCCAGTTGGAGAGCCAACTCGCGGTATTGGACTCCCTCCCGTCAGCCTTACCCGCACATTCTCGCTCCTTGTTAGACCTCCCAATGCCCCCAACATACTCGCGCTCTCCGTTAGTCGTTCATTCTGGCTCTGCCTCGGTTTTTGCTCCTTATTTAGGAGTCCGCCGGGGACACTATAAGAAGTCTCGCATTCCAATAACTGTTTCTTCATCTCTTCCCTGCTCGCCCATATGATCCTCGCCTGCGGCCCCAACCCGAACAGGTTCGGTCTGACCCGGACTTGCGGGAGATGGTCGTGGTTGTGCTTCTTGCGTGTTCCAAGCATGTATAGCGTTTTATTTAACCCTTTAACGCCAACCGTTGCCTTATGACATGAACTTGACAATTGATTTTGAGCCTTACGATCTGAATTTTAGTTATTTTGACTTGAACAGAAAAAAAAATTAATTTCGTAATTCAAGCATGAAAGGGTTCATACGTTGATACTGGGTATGCGTAATTAGACCTCTATGAAGAAAATTTATGTTACCATTTAAGCGAATATTTATGTCGCTTCTCTTCCCTCGAATATTGACAACTTGTTTCTGTGACTTGGAAGAAATGTATGACATCTGAAGTAGAAATCGACATTTATGAAGTCGCTATGCATTCCAATGCATGACATCCGAGGCTGAACTACTCGTAGTTCCGCATCCAGAATTGCGAGAAAGTACCACCTAAACCTACGAAAAAGAAACTCCGGCAACGAACGGTTCTATGTTTTATAGTTAATATGATTATTTCTCTATATTTATTTCTGATTAACATTATTAACTTCAAACCCAACCCTTAGTCATGCCATTCCGCATAAATTCCGCATAAATCATATGGACTATAGTCTGCCAATAAACCTTTTCCTTTTCATTTCAAATTATCATTTAATTTGAAAATTTAAACCCAAAAGGTTTGAAAGTTCTAAAATTTCGTAAGTTTAAATTGAAACTGTAAACAAGTTATTTTAAAGCAATATCAGAAAATTATATAAAAATTAATAAATAAATGGTAATTATTGAATGTTTCACCAACACTGAAATTAATATCCAAAATACATACATATATCCAAATACTGTTCAAATATGACCTTCATATCTTACGCAAATGAACCGAAACAAAGTTATGAAACTGTTCGTGAAACATTCAATAATAACCAAATAATCCTCGAAATTATTAATATAATTATTTACTAATTCAGAATTTCCATTCTCTCCTTCAACAGGTTATAACAAATTATATAAAATTCTGTAAACAGGATAAGAGTTTGGTAAAAGTTTATTATTACCCAAGAGTAATATAAATTATTAAATGTTAATAATTCACTGGGCAACAAAAAAAAAATTTTTTCGTGTCCCAAGAATGAAAATACCTTATTCTTATAGTATTTTCTGTGCTGAATCCAAATAAGTTTGTAAAATTTCTCTATCAGGTCTGGTTTTTGTGTGACATGCATTTAATTTTTAAAAACCCATATAGTTACATACTTATTAAAATATGATCGAAAGACATACCTGTAGTTTAAAAAGTAGCTTGTTTTGATTTTCTGCTGTGCTTTGCCTCAGGCATGTCTCTCTTAAGAGTCCAGCAATAGTCAGCCAGCATACTGGGGCTCATTTGCCTTGGTAACGGTTTTCCATGGCAGAAATATCCTGATGAAAACGTCACCATGTTCGTCGCTTACCGCACCCAGGTTTTCCGGAAAAAGTCCAAGTGAGAGTCCAAAAAATGAACCTTTAATGACATATTACACCCCATTGCTTGGTAAGACTTAAGAAGATCTACTACTATTTCAAGATAGTTTTCGGCCTTGTGATTTCCCAAAAAATTTGTGCAGACACTTTTGAAACTCTGCCACGCAGCTTTCTCAACTTCATTCAACTCTCCTTCAATCTCTCATCTCTTAACAATTCTCTGATCTGAGGGCCTACAAAAATGCCTTCTTTAATCTTCGCATCACTGATCCGGGGAAACTTATTTCTCAAGTATGTGAATCCTGTTTGCGCTTTATCCATCGCTTTACAAAGTTTTTCATAAGTCCAAGCTTGATATGCAAAGGAGGAAGGTACACTTTCTCAGGGTCAACAAGTGAACTATTCACAACATTTTTCTTGCCTGGAACAAGTGAGGTGCGTTTTTGGCCAATCCTTCTTAACGTAGTGGTTTTGCTTGTCCCTACTGTCCCACTCACATAAAAAACAACAGTACTTGGTGTAACCTAGCTGCAACCCTAGCAAAAGTGCAATGACCTTCAGATCTCCACAGATATTCCACTTATATTTCTGATACTGAAACTTTTCTAAAAGCAACTTCATGTTGTCGTATGACTCTCATGTTTGCAGCATGTGCAATAGGTACAGAAGGAAATTTATTTCCTTTGTGAAGAAGGACTGCTTTCAAGCTGACTTTTGAGGAGTCAATGAACAATCGCCACTCATCCACGTTATGTTCATGACCAAGAGCCCCCATGACTGAATTAACATCTTTACAAAACACAAGTCCATCTTCATGGGAGAACCATTCTTGAATTCATCATGGCGGCTGCGGAAAAAACAAACTTTAGTGTCACGTTGCAGTAGATTCCAACCCTTTAATCTTGAACCTAAAAGTTCAGCCTGCTTCTTAGATAATTTCAAATCACGAACTAGGTCATTTAGATCTCCTTGTGACAGTAAATGTGGTTCATTGGAGGAACAGGTAGCCTGGAATGTTGGATCAGAAAAGTCTTCATCTTTTTCCTCGTGATATGCTACAGCTACGTTTGATTCCTCATCACTTAAACTTACATGTTCAGGAGGATTTGGTACTGGAAGTTGAGCACTGTGGGGAACTGGTCTCATTGCAGACTGTAGATTAGGGTATTTCATAAGGCTCTTTGTTTTTGAAGTGAT
Source organism: Bathynomus jamesi (assembly GCA_023014485.1). Lineage (NCBI taxonomy): Eukaryota > Metazoa > Arthropoda > Malacostraca > Isopoda > Cirolanidae > Bathynomus > Bathynomus jamesi. The sequence goes on along the minus strand of JAJOZX010010008.1, from coordinate 84,354 downwards.
CCCCTTTGTATTTACCAGGCAGAAATAGCAGTCTGTTGTGTGATCTTTGGGTTCCCTCCAAATCATTGGAATAGCAAATGGCATGTGACGTGAACCGTTTAGCCATCCTGTAAGTAGTCTTACACATGTCACACAACAAATGTGAGGGGCCCAACTCTTGTCCTGATCGCCTACTTTACATCCGAAATAAAGTTCATAGCATTTTTTTACTAATGGTGTAAAGTTACGTTTCTGGGATTCTAAAGTTAGATCACCACATACATAAAAGGAATTAGGATGATTCAGTTCCGCGGCATTACAAAACATCTATATGAATACAACACTGGTGTAAAATTAACAAGAAGTAACAGACACTACCTGTTAACACTGTGACATTTAGAAGCAGACTGACTTGGAGCTGCTCTACACACAGAAACTAGGCTCATGTCTGAACAGGTACAAACATGTTTCAACCTGCACAGTCTGCTGCTCCGACCAAATTTATCCTGCCAGCATTATCAGAACTTTCTCCCCAAAGGAATAAATTGTACTAATTTTACAGAAAAATTAATACAACATATATATTAATATTAATATATTCTATTATAGTTATATTAATTAATATAATATATTATTAATTTATTATTTTTATAATGTTTTATATTATAATATTGTTATATACTTAATTATATATATGTTATTATTTTTTTATCGCGTGATCATGCTAAATGAGGAAAAATGAACATAGCGTCACAAGTAAACTAAGCCTGATAGAAAAAATCTGATTTCAAATTTAGATTCAGCATGAAAAAGTACACTTAGAACACCCATCAAAACCCTTGTGACAAAATTGTTGTTGACCAGTGTAATTAAGCAATGATCAAGGTTTGAAACCGCGTAAAAGCATAAACAGGATGGATTTTAATTTTGAAAATAGCTAAGCTGTTTTCTATTACTTCGCTAAAGACGTAGGTTGGAACCTTCACATTTTCTGTCAACAAGATCTCTGAAGAAATTCATTATTAATTATTACTTAGTGTTATTTGGACATTTCATCCTATGTTCCTGAAATTCCCACTTTTAATCCTAAAATTCCTACATTCCATTCCATAACTAACAAATATTCAATAACTGAAATTTCATTATTTTTTTTAGGATTAATATTATCACAATTTACAGTTACATTACTTACAATATTGATAAAATAAAAGAAAACAAACCTTCGTTATAAATGCAAAAAAATTCACTTTTTACGTGAAGGTCAATTATGATAATAAAAAACCCACTCCAATAGACAGTTTATTTCCACGAGAGTTTCGATGCCCACTGGCATCCTCTTCGGGTGGATACAGAAAACGAATGAACCAAAAACAAGAGGGAAAACAGTCCAGGGACCATTAAGAAATTCGCACCTAGGTTAGATCCAGTTCTCCCGACACCGGAAGGGCATTTTATTAAAGGGTCCCGCTTATAAGTACATTCGCACAAATTTAAAACTATCTTCTTCTATACACACAGATTCTATTATTTTGACATAATTACTGCATTTATTATTACATTTACGTTTTTTTAACGGTAATTTAGCAGTAATTATGTCAAAATAATAGATCTGTATGTATAGAAGAAGAAGATGGTTTTAAATTTGTGCGAATGTACTTATAAGCGGGACCCTTTATAAAAATGCCCTTCCGGTGTCGGGAGACGGGTCTAACCTAGGTGCGAATTTCTTAATGGTTTCCTGGACTGTTTTTTCCTCTTGTTTTTGGTTCATTCGTTTTTCTGTATCCACCCGAAGAGGATGCCAGTGGGCATCGAAACTCTCGTGGAAATAAACTCTGTCTATTGGAGTGGTTTTTTATTATCAAAACCTTCGTTATTTGTAAATTCTACTTTACGTAAATTAGAAATTAGGCAAAAAACACTAATTTAAAACGCGCGCGCGCGCGCGCACACAACATAAAATGTTAATTAAGCCGCTCAAATAAAATTTCGTTACATTTTCTACATTTTTCTGTTAAAAATAAAAGGTCTTCTTGATTCCATTCACTGCTGATATTTATTTATTTATTTATTCATTTATTTATTTATTTTTGTGCGCAAAATAAAATTTTGGCCTTAAGTGAGAAAATGAATGAAACCAAACTATATGAAATAGAAAATAAACTATACATATCGGGTCACGGGTCAGTGTAGAATTTAAAGAAAAGTTTGAAATGTCGTTTAACGTAGTCTTAAACAAATCATTATATTTATTTCTTTTTCGCATAAATTCACGCAAGAATTATGACCCAATCATTTCTCGATGAGTGCCACAATGCATGCGCTTTCAATTTTGTGTGTGTGTGTGTGTGCGTGTGCGCGCGCCACTTTCCGTATCAACAAAAATTTTTGAATGATTAACTGTTAAATGTTTATATACATTATACATATCCTTCTACTGTAAGTTCTCTAGTCCGTTGTATGTTTTCCAAGTGTCGCTTATTATTGTAGTCAGTGTTGCCAGATGGAATTTTTAAAAATCTGATAAATCTGATTAAAAAATCTGTAGAAATCTGTAGATTTATAATATTTATCTAAATAATAATTTTGACATTTTTTTATTTAATTTACTGTCTTAAGGTATTATCAATGATAAAATCTTGTATAATATTTTCTTTATTTTTATAAACTTATATAAATATGGCACTTTAACATAAAAAAAAGTAAAGTAAATGAAAGTAAACAAATTGAATTCCGTTACTTTGTGACAAAGGAAATACCTTTTGGTTATTGCTGTAATAACTATAAGAACACCGGAATACTTCTTTAATTCATACACATAAATGAAACCAAAAAAATCCTTTTTAGATTTAAACAGATAAATATCATTTTTTTCAACAAAAACAAAAACATTCCATGCTACCATGACGTAGAGGGAATATCAACCAATCAGCGCCGATTAAATGATTTAATCGGCATGTATATCGTAGTCAGAAGCGAGTCGACTCTACTTCTGAAACTGAATACCGAGAACATTTGTGTCCTATTGATTGAGACTGTAGGCCTAATATTTCCTTGTTGCAAATTTTGGAAGTAAATAATAATGATTGCTTGCTGGATTAAAAATCTGTAGATTATGCATAAATTATTGAAAAAATCTGAAAATCTGAATTGCTTCATAAAATCTGTAGATCTACAGATATATCTCTAGATCTGGCAACCCTGATTGTAGTACCTCTCTTCATGTTTTCCTTTATGCGTGATGTTAACATCTCTCGGTCACGACGAGGAACAGCATACAGGAAACATTCTCCCATTTCTCTGCATATACCCTCGAAGACGCACTGCTCAGGAAGAAGGCAGTCCAGGGTTGCCAGATGCAAACCTAAGTGATAAGCCAAACTATGCACGAAAAAAAGCAAAAAAAAAGCCAAATAATTTTAAGTATAATCACATACTCACATTACATGAAAAGCTCCAGATCCTCTTCAGCAGTGTCCTCCACATTAGAACAAGTAGCCTCGACACCATATACTTTTCGTGATTTGAGAGGTTACTCATTCGTGGAGCAATATTGCAATGACAAAGTTTGCAATAAGCTGAATCTGAGCCATCAACAGACTTTTTCACCCAAACAAACGTTTCTTCCCATTACTATTGTATTTACGGCTGCTGTCGTACGATAGCTTCCACTTCTTCGATGACATGGTTGTAGAACAAAAACAAAATTTACATAAACTAGAACTTTAACTAAACTGGTTCATTCGAATGATAGCCAAGTTTTACCGCCTACACACGCACGACGCACAGTACCGATCCGCACCGATGCTAAGTGTTGACTGCTTTCCCGCCCGCGCCCCGCGTCCCGGCATCCGTTCCGTTTGAACAAGTATCAAACGTGTATGAATCTCGAATGTAACGCCACGGACAAGACTAGATTCACTATACACGTTTGGTACAAGGAAAAAAACACGTGCTAAAAGAGGCTAAACAGTATAACTGATATTATAAAGGCAAAAATAAAAAAAGATCCTGGAAAAAGCCCAAAAATCAAACTGATACTATAAAACCAAGCAAGTTGAAAAAAGCCAATAAAAAGCCAAAAAAGCCAAATTGATATTATAAAGCCAAGCAAGTTGAAAAAAAGCCAAATTTATGGAATTTGGCTTTAAAAAAGCCAATCTGGCAACCCTGGAAGGCACCCACGCTAGTACTTTCTTCAAGAAAACATTATTTCGTCAGTTTCAACCTTAGTACCTGATCCTCCTACCTTCGCGGTTTTTTTCACTACTGTATCAGCACAAACATGAAAGGATGAATATAATAAGTTAGGGTAGGTTAGATTAGGATAGTGCAATTCGCCTCTCTTAAATAGTTGTTATAGTCCATTACTACGTCGTCTTTAATTCCGAGTTTATGATCACAAAATTTTATGTTGGTGTATTATTTTGCCCAGTAGTAAATAAACAATCTCAGATAATGGAATATGGGTGTCTTCGAACCAAGTTCTCTTGCGCACCGAAACCATTTTATTATATCCAGCTTTTTGGCACCTCCATATGCAATTATTACGTACAATTTTGATCACCATTTTATGTTTTCTACGACATTTCTTTCGGGTATGTCCCACTCCTTAAAAAAATGTACTACATCTTCTGTCTGCAATTTATTATGTAATTTTATTAAATTAAATTCTTCATCCATCTTTACTGTAAATCAATTGATACTGCCCAAGCCAAGCAGCTTATGAAAAGGGTATTGTATACTTTACAAAAATCGTACGATATCTTGTTTCTAGAGATATTGCGTTAATTTAGGTTGGGTTAGGCCTATCAGCAAATGTGGAAAAATTTAAGTTTATGTATTTTTACCTCAAAGCCTACTCTCGTATGAGATAAAGACGTAATCGTCGTTTTTTGGGCTATTATGCAGCTAAGAGGCGTCGCGGCTTTATAAACATACTCTACTCTTTTCGACTTTAGAAATATACAAGCAGTAGCTCGCTATCGCCCTCCGGGCAGGTAGCAGTATATGTCACAGCTAGCTGTATATCGGGACTACCAAACTGTTCTCCCCCATTACCCCCACCCCTCTCCTATTTACCCCCACCCTCCCCCATTACCCCACTCCACCCTCCCCCATTACCCCACTCCACCCTCCCCCATTACCCCACTCCACCCTTCCCCCATTACCCCCAGGGGAGAAGGGGGATGGCACCTTTCAACAATTAATCAACATTGCAATTGCATATATGCACTCGAACATTTTGCGGTCATACTACTACCTTGGAAGATTGTGTAATTATACAGTAAGGTGGATCGATTTTACATTTTTTTCGATTTCCATATTCTAATAGAGACAAAAACTTGCGCATGCATGAGAAAATAGCCTCTGCAAAATCTTAGCTTAATAGGTAATCATCTTCTGCCCCCGGCAGAGCGATGAAAATCATATTTTAGTAGTCAAAAACGTATTTTTAAACCTTAGCCTCGAGTCATAAAATTTTGTGTGTGTTATTTCATGCCTAAGCAACGATATAAATGCTATGGGAAATATATAAATGCATTATTTAAGACAAAGAGCCGATCTGAAAATATGTATAATATACATATTTTCAGATCGGCTCTTTGTCTTAAATAATGCATTTATATATTTCCCATAGCATTTATATCGTTGCTTAGGCATGAAATAACACACACGCAAAATTTTATGACTCTAGGCTAGGGTTTAAAAATACGTTTTTGACTACTAAAATATGATTTTCATCGCTCTGCCGGGGGCAGAAGATGATTACCTATTAAGCTAAGATTTTGCAGAGGCTATTTTCTCATGCATGCGCACGTTTTTGTCTCTATTAGAATATGGAAATCGAAAAAAATGTAAAATCGATCCACCCTATTATACAGTGCTCTTCAACCTGGGTATTGTTTTCGAAGTACTTACATTCACTTGTAATAGACATTAAATAGCTCGTGCTCGGCCGCGGAGTGACCTAGGACCTGGAAACTTGACAGAGCACATCGGCAGCTCATGGGCTATCAGTTGGTGGTGGTTGCAGAATTTTCCGATGTGCCGTTTAGTCTGTGCACGGTTCTGAAGAAAGCGGACAGACACACAGACACATTTTAGCTCAATATTATATAGGATGTATAGTGCTTACAAGAAGTCTCACGCCTCTGTCTCGTCCCAAGCTAGTCTGTTAGGTATAAAATGGGCGGTCCTTATGGCAGCGGAGGTGTGTTCGGATTGGTGCACATAACTGCTCCAACCCAATCAATGACGTCCATTATTAGGTCACTTGCTACATTTTAGTGTTTAAAATACGAATGATTAAGAAGCAGAATGAGCAAGTTTCGGGATGTTGGGATGGTTATAGAGCAATCCTAGTCATCATAATATTAGCTGGGCATTACATTATACCGTCTCAATATATACTGTAGAGTGTAGACTGTTAAAAAAAGTGGTTAGAAATAACCGCATATATTTCCAAATAAAATATAAACAAAATAAATAAAAATAACAACCCTCGTTCTAACCAACTAGTGAAGTTGGGTTTCCCTAATTAACAAAAAGAAGAAAGAAAAAAAAAGTTTCTGAGATAAAGAAAAACGGAGCTTTGTCCATTCTTGAAAACTTTTGACTGCATGAAGCGGGCTAGTTTTTTCGTAAAATAAAATTCTCGTGGTTACCCAACTAACCGGGCAACTTAGTCAACCTTTAAACCTCACAACCTTAAACCTTATCCTTAATAACCACTGCAATTAAACAAAAACCCTGTTTAACTAAATAGAGGCCTATCAGAACTAGGTGTAAGTTAGTTAATTAAAGAAAATAACTAAGGTAAGAGAAAAACTAGGTACCTAGAAGAAAGTCGAACCGGGCTACAACTGCCCTAACTCAATAATTAAATGGCTGTTATAGCCCCTATTAAAACTTAAAGGCAATATAGCCCTAACTTAACTTGAGTAAAACCCTCAAAACCTTAAACCTTTAAAAACAAAAACTTAAGGGCAATACAGCCCTAGCCTAACTCAACCTGCAAAACCTAGGTCTGGGAAATAGCCCCTACAAATAAATAACCTAGCAGTGTGTTAAATAGTAACTTAAAACTTAACAAATAAAATTCAAACCTGGAAACTAAATGAAACTTATGGATTAGTTAGAAACAGAAAGGGTAACGTTCAACTGGCAACTTCATTTTTGGTAAGTCTAAATTAATTTTAATGAATTTAGCTTCACCATAGTTAGTAATCTGGCTGCTGACCAAATTTTAACCTGAACACCACTGCAGCCTACAGTGAAAAAGTCTGTAGCTATGCTGACAGTGTCTAAATGGGCCATTATTATTTCTATAATTACTGTGTCTATTTAAAGTAAACTTAACCTTAATATTACACCTAAATAAAAATAATCTCTCAAGTAAAATAATAAATTCTTCAAATTCGGCAAATATCCCAAATCATCAGTGGTGGGCACGCGCAACGATTTTTGTAGCGCCGCAACCGCAACTCTGCTGAAATAGTTGCGCCGCACGCGCAAGCGCAACCCTTTTCAAAAAGTTGCGCCGCAAGCGCAACTGCCCACCTTTGCAAATCATGGCATGATACCTAAGTTATTTTGACGCAGATCTAAATTATTTGCCCAAATGCAATTATTGATATTAAGTAATTGTTGGGAATTGTTGTCAATATTGTTGTTTGTGATACATATCCTACGTGAAGAATCTAATGACCAAATTCCTGTGAACCTCTCACGCGCTCGCATTTCGAGGAAGTCACGGTCGTCTCACTAATAGATAGTTTATCCATTGTTTTAAGTGGTAACCTATTAAGCGAACATGTTAAACCTATTCCATCTTATGAAAGTCATTAGTCTAAACTTCTAAAGCAAGACTGGTGGGCCGTGAATCAGAGAAATTTGCATTTGATTTGTTCATCGTAATTATTACGTAATATAGTATACTGTACATAGTAGTATATAAGAGTTTATTGGTAGCATATCATATGACAATTCCCATAAACATGTGATGACCTCGATGTTGCCAGTTTTTATTTTTTTCCTGAAACTATTACCTTTCATAGTTTGTTTCAACAATGCATATATTATCATCTCCACGAGCGTAGACATTGCAAGAAAAGATTCTAACTAAGGATAAGTAAAGTTCTTTCATGGTCACAATATATACTTTTATAGATGTCAAACATAAAAATAATAAAATTCTATATTAACATAAATATATATTCGATACACATTTACGTCATGGCTTTAACATCAGTATTTCGTATAGCTTCCTCCAGCATCAATAATTTCTTGCAATCGTTGCGGCATAGAAGAGGCCAGATTGTAGGGAATGTTTGGTGTTCGGCGTAAGCTCTCCCAACTATTCCTCGTGTGAGCTAAAAGTGCTTCAAATGTTCTTTCATTGCGTTGCTCCCATTCGTTAATCATTATTGCCCAAAGGTTTTCAATCGGATTCAAATCAGGAGAACGTGGTGGCAGAATTAGATTAATAATCTCTGGGTGATCTTCGTACCACGCTCTCACAACGTTACTCCTATGAATGGGACTGTTATCTTCCATTAAGTAAAATGGTTCCGGTGCTGGAACCAGATACGCACGAACACTGGGGCAGCACCTCTTCCAGTATCTGGCAATATTGCTGTCCAGAAGCGTCCATCTACTTGAGTCAATTCTCCGACACCATAGCCAGACATCCAGCCCCACACACCGAGATTGATGTGACCACTACGTTTGCTCGGGAAAACATTTCCTTCTTCATAGCGTTTTCCGCGCTGCCTCCAACAATGCAGGGAACCATGACTATCTGTTGAAAATGTTTTTTCGTCACAGTACACAACTTTTCTCCAGAATTCTTCCTCCTGCGGCAAGTATTGCAAGGCAAATCCCATCCGCGCCTCTTTATGCTCAATCGTCAATGCAGGTTTTATAGCTGGACGGCGAGAAAAATACCCTGCCTCGTGAAGTCTGTTGTTCACTGTATTTGCGCTACAACGAAGGTTCAGGTCTCTGTAAATATGCGTCGCTGAACAAACGGATGCTCTCTGGCATGATTAACAATCGCAGCATCTTCCTCTTGAGATGTTGAACGCGGAGGACCAGACCTCGGCAAAGTAGCGATTGAGTTTTCTGCTTCATACCGATGAATCCACCGTTCCACAGTGCTTCGATGAACGTCTAGTCGTCTTGATATTTCTCTTATTGGCACACCATATTCATGCAATGTCACCATTGCTCCCCGCATTGCCTGGGTCGTCTCGTGGTGCACAGACGGCCTTTCCATCTTTGTGTAAATGGCTTATGTGAAGCGTGCTGGGACGATAAGGAAATGAGGATACCATGCACCCTTCTGAAATTGATTTCGGTTGTGAAGGGTACCAACCCTTCGAATGGTAATAATAATCAGCCAATTTCCTATTTTGTTGAACATATGCATAAAAAATTCGTCTTAAAAGCCAAGGATCCAAAGATTGTCAGCAATAGTTTATATCCCAACTGAATATAGTCAGCCATCAACAGTATAATCATATTTTATTTCCATAACTACTCATGACTACTCTGTCATAGTAAATAACCTTATTATGACTTAGGTAGTAGTGGTAATTCTGAGTGGCGGCCTCTAGCCACATACGTTAAACCTATCAGTGCGTCTAAGACCAGACTCTTCTGTTTCTGTCAATTCATTGTTAGTTTAAGGTATTTTGCTCTTTGTCTTTCTAGGTCTAGGCATTAAAATAAATATTTGAGTTTGTGTTTAGCATTTCATATGAATTTCTCTCTCCCTTAACCATCCCGCGTTCATTTTAGCCCCCTCTCTCCCTTTCCTCCTTCGTAATTCCCCACCCAACCTCGTTTCCTTCGACATAGCAACGCTTACCTCCATCCTCATTCCACTTCCTTCATTAAACCTATTATCGCTTTTACTGTCCCTTCCTTCCATCCTTCAATGCCAGCGTTCTTAAACCTAGCACATAAATTATATAATATGGAATCTAACACCTTAGATCTCTACGCATTCATGTTACTTGAAGACGCCTGTGTCTTAGGGGAATCTAAGTGTTGAGAGTGGGCTTGGGGGTAGTCTATAGATTATTACAGATGACCTTGAACGCTCCAACTATTTAAAAATGATTATTTATTACGCACATCATATGGCATAATACACACATGAATTTAAGTATCTCTTACACTATAGGAATGGAATTGAATCCTACCAGAGTTAAAAAGTCGCAAAATATGATAGATTAGTTTGTATTAAGAGGTCACTAAGAGAAAAGGATTTGGGTAGAGCGGAAGGCAGAGAGTATATTTTCCCCGAGTTTCGGTTATTATTAACGTTATATGGATACATTGCCGATGTCCCTGCTGAAGACCTCTGATGGGATGCGGTGTGATCAGAGAGAGTTACAAGGAAAAGAAGTACCTCAAAAGGCCTTGCGGCCCATACCGAGGAGGTACCAATGGCAACGGGTGCCAGGGAAAATTTTGTACACACTCAAATAGTGTGCAAGATTTGGTCTAACCTTTTCTTGAACTGATCCACAGAGGAACTGTTCACAACTTGAAGGTAACCTGTTCCATGTGTCACAGATCTTATACGTAAAGTAATTCCCACACACACTAGTCCTAAACCGTTTCAAATCCAACTTCCAACCATTATTGCGAGTTGGGTTATCATTTAAACTAAACATACTTCTAAAATCGACATCGTTGAACCCGCGTAAGAGCTTGAAAACCTCGATCAGTTGACCGCGCAGCCTCCGAGTTTCAAGCGAAAACAAGTTCAGGGCGCGTAACCGTCGATTGTAGCCCATATGCCTAACGGAAGGGATTAACTTTGTGGCCCTCGCCTGCACTCGCTCCAGCCTCTCAATATCTTTCCTGAGGGTGGGCGACCAGAACTGCACAGCATACTCCAGGTGCGGCCGAACAAGGGAATTGTACAGTGAGAGCACAATCTCCTTGTTCCGAAACTGAAATTGCCTCCTGATATAACCCAATAGTTTCTGGGCTTTCTTTTCCACCTCTACACACTGTTTCGTAAACTTAAGGTCGCTGCTAATTAGCACACCCAAGTCCTTTTCCAAATCAGTCGCCTCGATATTACTCCTCAACATCGAGTAGTCCGACTTGGGATTGGCATAGCCAATGTGCATCACCTTGGATTTACCCAAGTTAAACGGCATTTGCCATTTTTCGAACCACTCTCCTATCCTACCTAGGTCCGCACGCAGTTGCTCGATCGCCTCCGGCGTCCCAACATTGGCCCCAAGCTTGGTGTCATCAGCGAATTTGGCGATCGACTGGACTGACGATGCCACCCTCTATATCATTTATGTAAATGATAAACAACAGCGGCCCCAAAACGGAACCCTGAGGAACCCCACTAGTGACCGAGGCCCAACCCGAACTAGCCCCTTTAATTACAACTCTCTGCCGCCTATTCTTCAGCCAGTTTTCAATCCACCTACCTACTTCCCCACCGATACCCAGCGCGCGCACTTTCGCCATTAGCCGGCGGTGAGGTACCTTATCAAAGGCTTTCTGAAAGTCGAGATAAAGTATATCAATCGCCCTACTCTTATCACACTCACTCAACATGACGTGGAAAAACGAGCAAGTTGGTGAGACACGACCTATGCCGTCTAAACCCATGTTGGGAGTCCCCAAGCAGCTTGTACGAATCCAAATGGTCAACGATCCTATCCGCTATTATCCCCTCTAATAATTTACCTACAACTGAAGTGAGACTAATGGGACGATAGTTCCCTGGACTTTCGTGATCCCCTTTCTTAAAGATAGGGGTCACGTTGGCTTCCCTCCAGGCACCTGGCCCGTCTCCACCGATTTGTTGAAGACACTAGCCAGGTGGGGAGCCACCTGGTCGCGCACCTCCCGCAATACACTGGGGAGAAACTGGTCTGGCCCAGGAGCCTTAAACGCGCTCAGTTTGTCTATTCTATCGGCAACGACTGTCGCGGTACATCGAACACTATCCAGGCCAGCACCTTCGTGCCTCACGCCTAGCTCGGGGATGATGCGGGTGTCCTCCCTAGTGAACACTCCGGCAAAGTACTCATTAAGCACATTAGCGATGTCCGCGTCGAAGGTCCGCAGAATGCCGCTTCGGTCCTTCTAATGGGCTTTCTACTATTAACATAACTGAAGAACTCCTTAGGGTTCCTCTTGCAGAGGCTTGCCACCCGTAGTTCTTTGTTACGTTTCGCTAGTTTAACCTTCGCCTTCACTTCCTACACAGGCGGACATACGCTTCAGTGTTCTCATGGGAACGATTGGCCTTCGCCCTCCTATACGCTACTTCCCTATTTCGGATAGCCGAAGCGATGTCACGATTGAACCACTTAGGCTGCGTTGAAGCATGGGTGACCGGTTTTGAGGGTATGGCAGCAGACTGCAGCACCATAAACTCGTCCCGGAATGCACTCCACACTCCCTCAACATCGCCGCCGACCTCTAACCCCATCTCACCTACGCTATCCCGGAGGCTAACAAATTCCGCCCGCCGGAGATCGAGCTTACTGCCTCTCGAGTTACTACGCTTCACCCGAGGGACGCAAACACGGAACCTAATCAGACCGTGATCACTCCCGCCCAACGATTCGTCAACGGTGAGGCCAGTGACGAGGTTGTCTTCGGTCGTGAATACTAAGTCTAGAACGCTTTCGCCTCGTGTAGGCTCATTCACCCACTGAGTGAGGAAGTTCTCATCAGGAAAGTCAACTAGCCTCCTCCCTTCAGCATCAGCAGTCCTGTCTTCCCACTTTATGCCGCGACAGTTGAAGTCTCCTAAAACTACACACACCCTATCCCCTAGCAGGCTACTAAATGCGGTGTACAGAGCTGTTCCCTCCTCGAGGAGGAGATGCGGAGGTCTGTACACCAAGATTAACCTATAGTTCGTCCCCCCCCCCCATTCAGATCGACGCCAAGCAGCTCCCGTTCCGACCGGAACTGGCAGTCAACCGGACTCAACGTGTCCCTGACGAATATTAGTACCCCACCCCCCTCCCCACGGGTGCGGTCTTTGCGAAACATTCTATACCCGGGAATTTCGAACTCCCCAACGTAGTCCCTACGATCAGTATGAATCCAGGACTCGGTGATAGCAACGATATCCTGGTATTCTGACGCTAAGAGCGCCCGTAGCTCGCAAAACTTGCTCCTAATCGACCAAGCATTAAAAAGCATTGCACGGAGAGAGCCTTCCCTATTCTGACCGCCCCCTAGCACGACCCGTTTCCCGAACAGCCAGGGCTGTCGGGAGTTGAAGAGCCCCTCACCAACGAGGGGGCAACTTCCGCAGGATCCTGAGCCCCCCTCCATCGTGGAAGGAGGGTCACCCACCTGTACCTGGACGCACCCTTCAGTTGAAGGTACATCCGCCACCGGCTCATCATCATCTCTCCCCGGACTCGACCTCACCATTCTGTATAGGTGCCGGTCGAGCAGCGCGCCTAGCACACCTTTACCCGAAAATGCGTCGTCGAAGGGGGTCATTAAAACTCACGCCCAGCGGGACACAAGTCTTGTACCCTCTCGTTGATGCCAATGACCTTACTGAGCGCGTGGTCACTGGCATTCATTCGCGGTAAAATACCCATTAACATTCCCCTGTCTGTCTTTAGTTTTATCATCCGCAAGAGACATGATCTGGGTGATGATCCCTTCTGTAAGACCTACCCTACCGCCTTTGAGGAACAGGTCGTTGCCACCAGCGTGGACAACGATCGCAGTCCTCCGACTAGCCACGCGCACCTTCTCTACCTCCTTCCTTAAGTGCGCCGTTCCCCGCCCAGGTAAGCACCTTACCTTCCTCCCGTCCCGGTTTGCAGAAGCAAAGTACTTCTCCTGGCCCCTGATCTGCGAGTCCCCAATCAAAACGGTGTCTTCCTCCTTTGAGCACAGGAGACTAAAGTGATTGGAGGTCCTGACAGGGGCAACTGGGGTCTCAGGTTTCGGCTTCGCAGCCTTCTTGCCGGAGACCTTTCGATACCCGTCGCCACCTATAGACGCAGTTACACCACCCGACCCACCCCGACCGGCAGCTACATCCTTTGGTTTCTTTGGGCCATCAGTAGGCCCCTTCCCACCATTTTTCTTTATCGGTCCCTTCCCACCCTTCTCTATCAGCCCCTTCTTTACGCCCTCCACCTTTCGCCGTGGTTCGGTGCATTCCACGTGGGTCGCTGGCGATTCTTCACACTGATTTTGTACCCTAGCTCCCGGTTGCACCTCTACCCTTTCTCCGCGGTCCCGAGCCCTGTCCAGTCCATCGCTGGACCGCCTTTCCATGGCAGCTATCCTATCAATGAGCTCCGGGGTGGAGGGTGCAGCTGCATCAGTGACCGCCGCACCTCCAACAGCTGGTCTGGACGACTCGTGCCGCCGGACCCTCTCCTTTAGCTTCTCGTAAAACCGCATGAGTTCGCAAAAGCGGCATATGCTGGAGTGGTTGATCTTTACAAGCAGGCTTCTTTGAAGTTCGTCACCCACTGGTTTACTTCACACCTCACACATTCAGCCTTCAGTTTCTGCGGTCCGGTCATTGTAACTCTTTTTTTTCGAACTATGAATACTCTGAATAAGATAAAGCGTTCTAGCAATGAAAACTATTATAAACGTTCTGATCAGTATATAAAAAAGGAGGGGGGGGGGGTGAATTATTCCCGCGCGTACACGCATCCACCTATTTGCAAGTGACGTTCATCCCTTCCAGAAGACTACACTTCTCGCTGCTGCCGCACCGACCAAAGGTCTCCCCAGGGCCAGACAGTCCCAAACGTGTCGCAGCTACCAACTGACAAACACTCGCGACGCAGGCGTCACGGATTTCCCGCCAGGAGCGACAGCGAGATGCAGCCCCTTACCAAGTCTTACTAGTCACTCACAAGCGGCCAGACTCTTAGAATCCAGTGTCCAAGGAATATCCCACCAGACCCAGAGGCTACGCCCGAGACTTTACGCTGGCCTGGCAGCCAGCTGGGCAGTAAAGCTCTCTCACCTCAGAGCAGTACAGCCAAGCACCATCAATTGGTCACCAAAGAACGGTCGCAGGGGGCTGGTCAGGCCATTACGCGTTAGGAATGGGCTTAACGGGGCATTAGCCACACTCCATTCATCGCGCCCCTACGCCTGGGACCCCTCCATCCCAGTCTCTCACAGCCTACGAGCGTTAAATGGTGTTATTTATAGAGGTTCCAAAGCCTCTCTTCCCACGCATGAGGTAGCAGTAGGGTCCTAATAGTAAAAGAAGAGAAAAAGACTTAAAAAAAAAAAAACTTTTAGTATTCAGTCGGAGAACATCCTTAACGTAAGCTAAAAGGACAGAGTAGGGATGGGATGGGGTCCTAGTAACCCACGGGACAGGATTGTACAACATACTTCACCCGCCCTCCCGAAAGAGAGAGAGAGAACCTAAAGGAACTGGCAGCCAATTTCTCTAGAATCCCACGACTCGGGACCGGAGGGCTGAGAGAGAGAGAGAGAGAGAGAGAGAGAGAGAGAGAGAGTTACAAGGAGTTACAAGGAAAAGAAGTACCTCAAAAGACCTTGCGGCCCATACCGAGGAGGTACCAATGGCAACGGGTGCCAGGGAAAATTTTGTCTTTCAACTATGCTAGCAGTAGTAGAAAACTGAATAGAAAAGTAGAAGGCTCTCTCCCCACCCTCCGCTCCCTCCCTGCCAGAGGCAGGTACGGAAAAAGGTTGAAGAAAATACCTTGACCCTGGAAAAGTAGCCAAGGAAATTTTACAGGAAAGTGGAGAATATATAAATAGCTCTATATTTAGCTTGCTCACAGAGACCGAGCAAGCGAACTCCTGCAGAGTTTTCTGAGGTTTTAATCTTAAACTATCAACGTGTTAAAGTAATTCCCACATATACTAGTCGTTTCTAATCCAACTTCTAACCATTGTTGCGAGTTGGGTTATCATTTGAACTAAACATGCTTCTAAAATCGACATCTTTGAACCCGCATCACGTAAGCGTCGATTGTAGCCCATATGCCTAACGAAAGGGATTAACTTTGTGGCATTTTTCGCCAGTTTCCAATCCACCTACCTACTTCCCCACCAATACCCAGCGCGCGCACTTCGGCCATTAGCCGGCGGTGAGGTACCTTATCAAAGGCCTTCTAATCAATCGCCCTACTCTTATCATACTCACTCAACATGACGTAGAAAAACTCGAGCATGATGGTGAGACACGACCTATGCCGTCTAAACCCATGTTGGAGTCCCCAAGTAGCTTGTAGGAATCCAAATGGTCAACAATCCTACTCGCTATTATCCCCTCTAAATATTTACCTACAACTGAAGTTAAATGGTGTTATTTATAGAGGTTCCAAGCCTCTCTTCCCACGCATGAGATAGCAGTAGCGTCCTAATCGTAACAGTAGAGAAAAAGACAATACAAAAAGTTTTTTTTTTTTTTTTGCAGTCAGAGGAGAACATCCCTAACCTAAGCTAAAAGGACAGAGTGGGATGGGAAGGTGTCCTAGTAACCCACGGGACAGGTTTGTACAACAGACTTCACCCGCCCTCCCGAAAGAGAGAGAACCTAAAGAAATTGGCAGCCAATTTCTCTAGAATCCCACGACTCGGGACCGGAGGGCTGTCACACCCCAAGTATAAAGTTTACAACACCCAGAAGGACTGTGCATAACCTTTATACCCCCTGCGGGGGGGGAGAGAGAGAGAGAGAGAGAGATTTGAAATCACACCTTTTAAATGGTTTGTGGGTAAGGGCTTCACGTATGTTATTTTAGTCCAGGGTAGTTTATGTGGAGGTGTTAACGTAACTTGCACTTGGGACTGTTAATTGTAAGACATCTACCATAGCTGGGACTGAGACACGTTATCCCCTGCATACTCTCTATCTATTTATATATAGAGACATACTGTATATAGATATATATAGTGATCAACACAAAGATAGATGTGGACGTCATTGATGGGGTTAGAGCAATTATGTGCACCAATTCGAACACACCTCCACTGCCATAAGGACCGCCCATTGTATACCTAACAGACTAGCTTGGGACGAGACAGAGGCGTGAGACTTCTTGTAAGCACTGTACATCACACTACAATTAATTATATACTGGGGAAATATAACTTTATGGTGAAGTTTAAGGAAATTATGTTAGAAAAAATTTGAATTTGCTACTATCGCCGCCATGATCAACATCCATGGCGGACGTCAACCAATCACCAAGCGACACGCGCTCTCGTGACGTCATCCAGCCAATCAAATTTAAACCTGGCTCTATCCCAGGTTTAAAATCGCGCCATTTCTCAGTCTAAATTCCAACAGGGTGTGCGAAACTTGCAATCTTAATTATATCGAAGTTCATCGTTATTTTTTTAAATTAATTATTGTTGTGGTGTGAGCATGTGATAATGCAGTGCTGTGATCTATCTATTTGTGAGTTGCCCCCTGTCAATTGAATGCTAGGCAGAGCTGGGCAATAAATACATTGAATGTATTTAAATACTAAATACTAAATACATGGGAGAAATGTATTTAAATACTAAATACTAAATACATTTTACGAATGTATTTAGATACTAAATACAAAATACATCAATTGTATTTAAATACATTTGTAAATACATTTTAAATACATACAAATTTTTACATATGCATTCACTAATTCATGTTTTGATAAATTTCTACTTTAGGGGACACGGTGAATTTCGAAATAAATACACCACTCGATAGATCAGACGATTTTAAAAGCTTTTTCATCAATGAATTTTCCATCGCAAATTGGATTGATTGCAACGAGTTAGTTACACAGGCCCACTTAAGGCAGAGCCGTTTTGTACGATTATTCGGTCAATTTCAAGATATTTTTTGATGTCTAAAAAAACACTTACCTTCAGATGAGTGTACAGATTCGTTGTAGCATTGCTTGCAGCAGACTTCGTGTTTACACAGCAAGCAGGTGCACTTTACCTTATTACCGTCTTTAGATTTAATTTTAAAGTATTTTCCATCAAACAGAGGGTGCACTAAATTGTTATCTGCAGATATATCACTGTTTGATTCACCGGATTTGCTTGTTGAAGCCATGACACGCGCACGATAAAGAAATCAACCGCTTTCGACTAAGAGTGGCACACAACTGATTGAACTGACACGTTGAAACATGAACCATGCTGTACTACACTGTCGACGCGTCGTACTGTGCTAGTACAGAACGTGTATTAAACCAGTAAAAGTATTTACGTTTTATATTTTGAGTATTTAAATACATTGTATTTAAATACTCATTAAAGTATTTAAATACTATATTTAAATACATGAAAAACAATGTATTTATAAATACAGTTCTAAATACACAAATGTATTTAAATACTGCCCAGCTCTGATGCTAGGTTAGGCCTAAGTCATAATATTTTCGTTAGTTTTAACGAAAATATCACGACTTAACCTAACCAATCGTCAAGAGCGTACAGTTGACCTAACCGGGCATTCAATTGACCTTCGTTATTTAACTGGTGATAATTCTGGCTTTTTTCTGCTTTATTTGGTGATAATTCTTTTTTTTTTTTCTGCTTCTTTTTCATGCTTTGTGCAGTGGTACTTGGTCTATCCAGAACACCTTAAAATTGGCGTTTTTTCATAATCCCACAACTATTGACAATATCTACTACACAAAGCATGAAAAAACATGCAGAAAAAAAAAATTATCACCGAACTCAGCGACACCCCTTAGCTGCATAATTGCAGTTTTTTGTCAGAAAATTTGTTTTCTAACGATTTTTTACCCTTTTTTAAAAATAAGGGTAGTAGTATCCGTGATAAAAATAATTATAGGCCAATAGCACTTGCCAGTATACTTTCTAAGGTGTTAGAATATGTCATTTATAATAGGATAAGTACTTACTTGCAGACTTTTGACAATCAGTTTGGCTTTAGAGTGAAACATGGTACTGACATGTGTATTTATATGATAAAGGAAGCCGTCCTAAAATACAAGATGTCAAGTAGCAATGTATATTCCTGTTTCATGGATGCATCAAAAGCATTTGATAGAGTTAACCATCACAAACTTTTCAAGAAACTCGTGTCGAGGGGTACCTAAATATATACTTACGATACTTGCATTCTGGTATACAGAGCAGACCATGTTTGTAGGTGGAAAAGGACTGTATCACCAGGTTTTTAAGGTAACTAATGGTGTTAGGCAAGGAGGTATATTATCACCCTATCTTTTCTGTATATACATGGATGACCTTACCAATGAACTAAAAATTGCACGTACTGGCTGTGTCATTGGAAAGGAAAAAATTAATAATTTAATGTATGCTGATGACCTTGTTCTTCTGTCACCCTCTTCCTATGGGCTGAGAGTACTATTAGAGATATGTGAACAATATGGTATAGAAAATGACCACCTATAATGGGGCAGAGAGTTGTATTTTGATTTTTAGGTGTAATCTACTGAAACATGTATCATGTGGGTCTTTTGAAATGATTGGTCAGACTATACCTGCCAAAGACATGTAAATACTTAGGTCATGTAATTACTCACGAGCTGAGAGATGAACTCGATATTGAGAGGCAATGTAAAAAGCTGTATGTACAGGGTAACATGCTAGTAAGGAAATTTGGTGTGTTCAGAATCAGTTAAAACTTATCTTTTTAGAACTTACTATACTGCATTGTATACATCCCATCTGTGATGGAACTACAAAAGAACTGCTATGAATAAACTCTGTTGCTTATAATAATATTTTTCGTATGCTATGTAGGGAACTAAAATGGTGCAGTGCCAGTTTTATGTTTACTACGCGTAACCTACCTACCAGCCAAATGTTAATCCGGAAGAATATATATGATTTCATTACTAGGGTTCAAAACAGCTCTGTTATTGTACAATGTCCTGTCTTCAGATACTTTGTACCTCTCACCTATATGGCAGTCTTGGTTCAGACAATTGCTGGTTTACAATACCTTATTTTTGTAGTGTAGCAAAGATTATATATGCATATTAAGTTGTGTTATAATAAATGGCTATGTTATAATAAGTGTTATACGATGTCTCGTGTAATAACAATATACATAAAATTGTCAGATAATTAATCAAACAATATGCTAGGTTAAGTGGCTATGTTGGCCTTATTTTTGTATTAAGTTCAGTGTATGCGTAAGATGTAAGATTGCACTTCTATGTTAGGTTAAGTGGCATTGGATTGCGAATGATCCGCAATAAAGATGTTTTGTTTTGTAGTGATGTTCTTCTTTGTCGCAAAAATAGCGAAATCTAGCCTAACCAATATTTTACGTAACCAGTTTGTCACATACCTTGTAAATGGCTAAGTGTAAGTGATTAATGTAACCTAACCAAACCAATATTTTACGTAACCAGTTTTTGATCACATACCTTATAGATAGCTATTGTTGAAATGGTGGATATAGCAATGTGACCTGCTCATGAAGTAATGTGGTCGGCGGTGAATAGGACATTCGTTCAAAAACGAGTATCTGGATTATATTTTGTTTTTCCAAATTTGCTTTCATCACTTTCAACTACATGGTCTTCACCACCGATAGGCGGTAGATTTTCAAGCCATTTCTCGCAAACTTCACAACAAAATGATTTCCAGTTAATTACTGTATTCGGATTGCAATTAAGATAATTCACCACATATAGGTTACCTGACCGAAATGCTTTGTTACAAACACATTCATAAATAACAATACTTTCCATGGTTTCATAATTATGTACGTGATCCATCCACGTATCCTTAAATGAAAAGGTTTAATGGCAGATTACATCCATATAAGTATTATTAATACAATGACAGTTCACATACTAAGGATAGAAATAATACAGTAATGTCAAAGTTAAGTGAAGCTACAGACAGACGTTTTCGTACCAAGAATTCCATAACTTAGAGGATAAATGGCAGGACTCATGGATAGCTTGGATAATCGGGTTGGTTGAATTTTTAATTCTTTGCATTAGACTGTATTGAGCACGTCTTGTTACCTCCGGGAAGCTCGGGACATTGCGGGTAGCAAATATTTGCGAAGCTGAGCATCTCGGGGATAATTTATGTAAGAGTCTAAAAGACCTGTTGTACAGCAAATTTAGGGTTCTGCCAGAACCTTTTTTATAATTCACCCAGAGTTGCTGTCCGTATATATTACTGCAGAAAGTACGAGAGTGAGTGTGTCTAGCTTCACTTATGCAGAACTGAAAGTTCCTTATAGTCATATTCGCTTTAGCACAAAGGCTTCGAGACTTTTCTTATATCCGAGTCATCACTCAAGGAGCTGGTAATAGTTTGACCCACATACTTACTGTTGTACTTCCTCAATTACTTCACCATTCATTTTAAACCTAATATCAGCTGGCTGATTACAGCTTTTAGGATGAAATTGCATAACCTTAATATTCTTTTTAATGTTACAAAAACTATGTTTCTGCGCATACACTTCGCAGACTTTTAGTAGCCGATCCAGACCTTTAACAGAGGGACTCAGTTTACGCCGATGATATGGTGTTACTAAGTTATTTATCCTTGTGTTATCTATACAACATCCCACTGTTGCCTCATTAAGTGAAGCAATTAATCCGTCAATATACACATTAAACAGTATAGGGGAGAGCAAGGAGCCTTGTCTCACCCAGCAAGAGGAGCCAAAACATTCGGATAGTACATTGCCCGGATCTTTTCGGTTTGACGGCCTCTAATATTTTTTACCATTACTTGTTTTTTATTGTCGTTTTAATCGAGGATTTCAAAAATAACATTCATGTTTTAGAGAAACAAATAGTGAGGCAGTTATTTGCAATTTAACAAATTTAAAAATATTTTTAAACCGTATTGGAATCATTTTGGTTTGACGGCCGGTGGAAAAAAACGAGTCATAGCTACGGGACCGTCAAATCATAGACTACCAACTGGTTAGGTTAACTGAATGCCCAGTTAGGTCAACTGTACGCTCTTGACAATTGGTTAGGTTAAGTCATGATAGTTTTGTTATTGTCAAAACAAACGAAAATATCATGACTTAACCTAACCAATCGTCATGAGCGTACAGTTAACCTAAAACTTTCAGCGATTTTGGGATCTTAGAGAGTATATGATATTCTCTAAACTAAAATGTATAACTGCCTCACTATTTGTTTCTCTAAAACATGTTATTTTTTAAATCCTCGATTAAAACTGGATAATAAAAAATGTTAAAAAATATTACAGGCCGTCAAACCGAAAAGATCCCATTGCCCCACCTAATGGTAAAAGATTGGTGGGAATACCAAAATTTCAATAAATTTAATATGTACAGTGCTTACAAGAAGTCTCACGCCTCTGTCTCGTCCCAAGCTCGTCTGTTAGGTATAAAATGGGCAGTCCTTATGGCAGCGGAGGTGTGTTCGGATTGGTGCACATAATTGCTCTAACCCAATCAATGACGTCCATTATTATGTCACTTCTGTTACATTTTAGTGTTTAAAATACAAATGATTAAGAAGCAGAATGACCAAGTTTCGGGATGTTGGGATGGTTACGGAGCAATCCTAGTCATCATAATATTAGCTGGGCATTACATTATACCGTCTCAATATATACTGTAGACTATAGAAGTAATTGTTGGGAATTGTTGTCAATATTGTTGTTTGTGATACATATCCTACGTGAAGAATCTAATGACCAAATTCTTCAGTGAACCTCTCACGCGCTCGCATTTCGAGGAAGTCACGGTCGTCTCACTAATAGATAGTTTATCCATTGTTTTAAGTGGTAACCTATTCCATCTTATGAAAGTCATTAGTCTAAAGCAAGACTGGTGGGCCGTGAATCAAAGAAATTTGCATTTGATTTGTTCATCGTAATTATTGCGTAATATAGTATACTGTATATAGTAGTATATAAGAGTTTATTGGTAGCATATCATAATTTTTTTATGACATTTCCCATAAACATGTGATGGCCTCGATGTTGCCAGTTTTTATTTTTTTCCTGAAACTATTACCTTCTCATAGTTTGTTTCAACAATGCATATATTATCACCTCCACGAGCGTAGACATTGCAAAAAAAGATTCTAACTAAGGATAAGTAAAGTTCTTTCATGGTCACAGTATATACTTTTATAGATGTCAAACATAAAAATATAAAAAAATTCTATATTAACATAAATATATATTCGATACACATTTACGTCATGGCTTTAAAATCAGTATTTCGTATAGCTTCCTCCGGCATCAATAATTTCTTGCAATCGTTGCGGCATAGAAGAGGCCAGATTGTAGGGAATGTTTGGTGTTCGGCGTAAGCTCTCCCAACTATTCCTCGTGTGAGATAAAAGTGCTTCAAATGTTCTTTCATTGCATTGCTCCCATTCGTTAATCATTATTGCTCAAAGGTTTTCAATCGGATTCATATCAGGAGAACGTGGTGGCAGAATTAGATTAATAATCTCTGGGTGATCTTCGTACCACGCTCTCACAACGTTACTCCTATGAATGGGACTGTTATCTTCCATTAAGTAAAATGGTTCCGGTGCTGGAACCAGATACGCACGAACACTGGGTAGCAGCACCTCTTCCAGTATCTGGCAATATTGCTGTCCAGTAAAGCGTCCATCTACTTGAGTCATTTTCCGACACCATAGCCAGATATCCAGCCCCACCCAACCTCGTTTCCTTCGACATAGCAACGCTTACCTCCATCCTCATTCCACTTCCTTCATTAAACCGATTATCGCTTTTACTGTCCCTTCCTTCCATCCTTCAATGCCAGCGTTCTTAAACCTAGCACATAAATTATATAATATGGAATCTAACACCTTAGATCTCTACGCATTCGTGTTACTTGAAGACGCCTGTGTCTTAGGGGAATCTAAGTGTTGAGAGTGGGTTTGAGAGGTAGTCTATAGATTACACAGGTCAACAAAAAAATTTTTTTGTTTCGTTGCCAAGGAAATTCGTACGAATTTAGGGTATTTTGGGGTTGCTGAATTCCAAAATGAAAGTAGTTTTTCCGATTTGGCTCTAGTTCTTGAGATAATGAATACCCTCAATTAATAGGAAACGTAACCATAACGCGTGCATATGGGAAACTACCGGAACATTCTAGGTGGTGAGACCGAATAAAATGCCATTATGTATTTCATGTGTTTACTTTTGTATGATTTGAGACAATTTCTATGCGATTTGTAAGTAGGCTCCGCCTGAACATTAAATTTTTTGCATTTTTACGTGTTTCAATGGGGTACCAATTATCTCATAAATTAGAGCCAATCTAGCAAAACCGATGTCATATTCGGAATCAGCACCACAAAGTTACCCCAAAATCACTCTAATATGATTGGCAATAAAATGAGTGTTGACCAGTGTTATTACAGATGACCTTGAACGCTCCAACTATTTAAAAATGATTATTTATTACGCACATCATATGGCATAATACACACATGAATTTAAGTATCTCTTACACTATAGGAATGGAATTGAATCCTACCAGAGTTAAAAAGTTGCAAAATATGATAGATTAGTTTGTATTAAGAGGTTACTAAGAGAAAAGGATTTGGGATAGAGCGGAAGGCAGAGAGTATATTTTCCCCGTTTCGGTTATTATTAACGTTATATGGATACATTGTCGATGTCCCTGCTGAAGACCTCTGATTGGATGCGGTGTGATCAGAGAGAGAGAGAGAGAGAGAGAGAGACTTTTAAATCACACCTTTTAAATGGTTTCTGGGTAAGGGCTTCAAGTATGTTATTTTAGTCCAGGGTAGTTTATGCGGAGGTGTTAACGTAACTTGCACTTGGGACTGTTAATTGTAAGACAACTACCATAGTTGGGACTGAAACACGTTATCCCCTGCATACTCTCTCTATATATATATCTATATACAGTATGTCTCTATATATAAATAGATAGAGTGATCAACACAAAGCTAATGTGGACGTCATTGATGGGGTTAGAGCAATTATGTGCACCAATCCGAACACACCTCCGCTGCCATTTAAGGACCGCCCATTTTATACCTAACAGACTAGCTTGGGACGAGACAGAGGCGTGAGACTTCTTGTAAGCACTGTACATGGGAACCTTCCTCTCTTCTAGTTTTTTAAATAAAATATTATTGTGATTCACTCTATCATATGCCTTACTTATAGCTAGGAAACAGCTATAAATGTTTACATTACTGTCAATGTATTTAGATATTGTTTCTTTAAGTACATAGATACACAGGTCAATTGAGTGGGACCTTTTAAGACAAAACTGGGTAATTTTTTACTATCAGTCCGGTCTCTGGAAACTGAAAAAGTTTACCATAAGACTCTACATTTTTTTAAACAACTTTTATTAAGTACAATATGAAGGCAAATGCTGATTAAAGCTATAAAATTAATGTTAAATTATTTTTTTGACCGATAAAATCGCGGATCATGTTTTTGCGAGTGATAAAATGGCTGATCCCACAAAGGTTAGGAAGGTACCGCTAACAAAATTGGGGGGTTTGACTTGAACTCATAAGATTTTAGTGTCACGATGGCGTCGGTTTGCGATGGTTGTAATTATTCACTGTGTTTAACTTCATGCAAATTTTTTGATGATGATGAGGCTGCATTTAATTTTTATGTAGAACACGGTGTATTGCTAAAAGAATTTATTTGGGATCTTTTCCGTTTGACTGCCGCCATTGAAACAATTAAACTCCAGCCTCCTTTAGTTAGCTTTATAAGGCTAACTAACAAAAATATCACGACCTAACCTAACCAATCGTCAAGGTCGTACAGTTGACCTAACGATTGGTTAGGTTAGGTCGTGATATTTTCGTTAGTTAGCCTTATAAGGCTAAGTAAAGAAGGCTGGGGGCACTCACCTCTTATGTTTCAATGGCGGCAGTCAAACGGAAAAGATCTTTTATTTGCCCTAAGAAAAACAAGGAAGGTATTGTTTGTGGTAATAAGTGTGTGTTCGATAAAAACAGAAAAGCATTTCGTTGCCATAGGTAATAGTAGTACCTAAAATTAGGTTAGTATAGTATAGTTTTACGCTATATATAATATATACAGTAAATATATACAGTGTTCGTTTTACTACATATATATAAATGTGTATATATATACCTTTTAGGTCACTCATGTTGGCTGTTTCTACAATTTCCATAATTTATATATCAATCGATTCGTTTTTACATCGCGAATGCGCCCTAGATAGTCTCTACTGAAGGAATTATCCGCATTTTAGGGTATTTTTTCACACTTATACCCCAAAACAAACTTCGTGTCCTAACTTAGTTTTGGGCCAGTTCCCTCACTTGAGACTATCCAAATCGCATTCCTGGTGTAATAACGAATCCATTGATCTATAAATTATGGAAAGTGAAGAGACCGGACTGATAGTGAAAAATTACCCAAAACTGATTAGATGTCGTCCATAGGTAATCATTTAATCGGAGTAACAAGAATTTTTCTAGTAGTTTCGAGAAGCAGGAAGCGACAGCAATAGGCCTGTAATTATTGCTGAATAGAATGTCTCCATACTTATTTTTGACCAGGGGCAAGATATATACTCTCATGAACTCTGCAGGGATATAGCTATGAACAAGCATGGCTGATAAGAGCAATGATATATGCAGACATACTACGTCATTGACATATTTTAAGTGCTTATTCGATAGGTCATCTACCCCTGACGCAGAACCAGTTTTTAACTCTTTAATTAACTCCTTAATTAATTAACCTTAAATAATGAGCATGAAAAGGAACACAGTCTCCGCCTTTTTCTAGTTTTTGGAACCTTTCCGGTTCTTGTACAAACGAACAAACACCTGTCTTCATCCAACAAACACGGTTGTCCACACTGCCAGCAATTCCTTAAAGACAGTACGCCGTTTTTTAAAGAACTTGATGGCAGACTTATTATTTTTATAAATGTCTTTTATGCACTGCAGATAATAAATGTCACAATGTAAATACCTCCATGGTTGAATGAGCACTGATATGTGTCAGAATTCTGATCTGATTCTGATAACAGGGGCATTGTTAGCGCATGCGCACAAGACAACCTGGCGTTTATTCTGGTAGCCTTCTGTTAGTTTTCTAAAAGTTTTCAAATATCCATTATTTCATAAAATAAGAGCGGCGGCAATAATTATTTTTTCCCTGAATGTTTCACACATCTATTATTAAAGTGAATAAACAAACAACAAACAAACACTTTATTTCAGACTCAACAGGTACAAACATTGGTGCTTTCCTGTTACAGTTTGGTGGCGGGCGGTTGATATTCCTGTTATGTATTTTTGCTCTTGTCATTTTCGTTTAAACTAACGAAAATATCACAACTTAACCTAACCAGGCATTTAATTGGCCTAACCGGGCATTGAATTAACCTAACAAGTTAATATAACGGAAAATGCCCGGTTAGGTCAACTGTACGCCTTTGATAATTGGTTAGGTTAAGTTATGATATTTTCGTTAGTTTAAACGAAAATGACGAGAGCAAAAATACATTATAAACAGTTTGGTAGTCCCGATAATACGTAAGTACCGAATTTATTAGTCATTTAAATGAAATTAATTAATATGTAAGCGATAATCAGTTAGTAGGGGGCCAAAATGTCTATGTCATCTAAAATCGCAGAAAAAACGTCGCTGCTTTCGGTACGTTGTCGCCACACGAATTCCGCAAGATAAGAGTCCAGACTCCAGATGATGGCGGGCGGTTGGTTGGGTATTCCCGTTAACAGGGAAGCACCCAAACATTATACAAGGGGTCCATAGAAGATTAAGAGATAGTTGTCTGGAGCATTGACTAAGTAGGCCAGTGAATCACTGTGCATAATGAACATACAATTGCCTACGGCCCTACGCCAATGCTTGCAGATTTGAGATTTATAAAATATATCAGAGACCAGTCCACTAACCATGGCTTCTATTATAATTAATTATAATCATTTCCATATCAGATGGGAAATGGGGATATAGGAAATAGTCTGATGGGAATCTAAAACAATTTAAACTGCTGATTGTCTTGTTTGAGGGAATGAAATTATGGGACATTCGCGAGTGAACTTCTCGTGGCACAAACATAGATACAGTCCAAACATGGGATGTCATGATAGGGTGAAGGTATATTTAAAATATATTTTTTTAATTAAAAAGTGACTATTTCGGAATGGATTAAGTAAAACTATTCGGTAAATGACGAATGATAGTTAAACTAATCCAAAAATATAAGCTAAAAACTATTTAAAGTTGCATAAATTGAGGCACTAGAGCATGGGTCGGGGAACTTTTTTGGGTATTACCCAAAAATCTATTTGAGTAAAATGAAATTACCCCAGACTTCAAAGTAAACAAAACAAGCCAATTGCTCTTAAAATTGTTGCATATGGTGTCTCTCATACCGCACGCATTACCCCAAAAAATTTTAAATGTACCCCATTTGGGGTAATTTACCCCTGTTCGCCGACCACTGCACTAGAGTGACTAGATGGTCCGAAGTTGTCGCAATTATACATTATAAATATGAACATATAAACATACTGTACAGTATATGGTAATCATACTAATAATAGCCTTACAACTAATTAACCAACTTAGCTAGTGTTGATCACATTTAATTTTATATACGTTAGCCATTGTATAATGGGCTAAGGTTAACAATAGTGGACAAATTTTTTTGCTATTTTACAAAAATAAATTGCTTATTAGACTTTTGATAGAGCATACAACCGGTTAGGTTCGGTTAGGTTCGGTTCGAGTAATTACCTTAGAATTTTTGCTTTCACATGTTTATTGGAAGCGACATATTGACACTTTCCATCATAATAACTAACTAGCCTAGGCCTTGCAACTTAAGCCTGTTGGATGTGTGTTCTAAGTGAGGTTAAAACCTAATAAATAAAATACACTACATCAACTAGTTCCATGTTTAACTATTATTTATAGGTTTATTTACAATTACTATTTACCAAAACCACTTATTGGGCATAAAAGGCTATTTGAAATTTATTGATCACTATTTTTTAAAATAAAAAATTGTCCACTATTATTAACTTTTACCATATAATGTTCAGTGGTACTGTATAAGCCTGAAGACCAATTGAAGAGTGGTATTCCATTTATAGAAGTGTTAAATTCTTAATTATATGAATATAGAGAATTTTTTCAACGTCTGGAGAACCATAAACGAAAAAAATTCTAAGTTCGCATAGTTACAACCAATTTGAAGAAGAAAAAAAATAGTTAATTTGGTTAAATATATACTGACATACAAGTTTTGTTAGGTAATAGACGATGTACAGACCTGGGCCTAAGTGTGGATTTATATGTATTAGGTACAAAGTACAAACTGTAAGTGGTTTGGTAGTCAAATATGATTTATTATGTCAGAGAAGGAAAAAGGGATTGGCAGCTAAAGTTACTGTATATGCGAGTGTGTAATGTGTATACGTATGTAGAAATATGCAGTCCCGTAGCCAGGACTTCCCAAGTGGGGGGGGGGTCGAAATTGTAGAAAGGCGGACCTTTTGGTGCAACGACCTAGTCACTGCGGAGGAGGTTTAGAGTAGTTTGTGAAGTTTTAAGAAAAAAAATGCGAGTATTTATTTACTAAATGATGTTATGATGTGATAT
Source organism: Bathynomus jamesi (assembly GCA_023014485.1). Lineage (NCBI taxonomy): Eukaryota > Metazoa > Arthropoda > Malacostraca > Isopoda > Cirolanidae > Bathynomus > Bathynomus jamesi. Next base: position 54,741 of record JAJOZX010010008.1, on the reverse strand, counting down.
TATAATATATAAGTTATAACTATGGTTACAAAAGTGGACCATTCCTGTCAAGGGAGGGGGGGGTCGTTCGACCCCCTCGACCCACATCTGGCTACGGGGCTGATATGGGAGGTCCGGTGCTAGCTCCCCGAAGAAAAATCATTCAGTTACTGAAAAAGGATATGGTTTCAATATGTGTAATCGCATATCGGCATATGTAGATAGGCAAGTATGTAGTATGTAGGAGAATATGAGAGTAATGGGTTCATCCCGTGAAGAAATAAATTATTAGTGATCAATGGTGAACTTTAAAATTTTGAGGAGCGGATTAGCTTAGTGGTTGGTTAAAATAATTGAATAAATGCAACAAGCAAGATTATATATATATATATATTATATATATATATATATATATATATATATATATAAAGCGAGTAAAAATTAAATTAAATAAATTCAAATAATCCGAATAAATATCATAGTTACCAGTTACAGTATAAGAGTACACGTAATTAAATATAGTTTATCGTGATATCCAATGATTTTATGATGAGGTTTATACATTAAAATAGAATAGGAATAGTGAATTACCAATAATTATGCCGATGTAATTGGGTGAAAAAGTGTAATCACTAATCAGTATCCGAAGTAGTACAGTATGTGACGTTATCTATGTGTACTATGTGACGTTAAGATGAATGTTATAGTGTGTTTTTAAAACGATAATTGTACGTTATTTAGTATTTATGTACATATTGTAAGTAGAGAAATGTATGAATTCGAACAATTATATATGTAGGATATATACGATCACCTGAAGATCAGGGCCCACAGCCTTCTTTAGTTAGCCTCATAAGGCTAACTAACGAAAATATCACGACCTAACCTAACCAATCGTTAGGTCAACTGTACACCCTTGACGATTGGTTAGGTTAGGTCGTGATATTTTCATTAGTTAGCCTTATAAAGCTAATTAAAAAAGGCTGGGGGCCCTGATCCTCGGGTGATCCTGTATATATATACGGTAGTGTGTATGTGGTGGGATTGTGAAAAGTCTTTAAATTAACAAATTTCATTATAAAGTTAAAATAATATATAATAATTTAAAAATGGGAGTAGGGGGAGTAGGGTTGTTAAATTTAAAGTTAAATAATTTCAACTTTTAAGTAGGTAGTAGTTGTGGTGATGTTTGCGTGTAAAAGTTTCAGTGTAGAAGTGACATGAGGCTGAAAGATAAAAAACAAAGTAAAAGAGAGAGGCTTCCGAGTGTTGGAAAAAGGGAATGAAATTCAATCATACTTTAAGTAAATTAATATAAGTAAATATCAGTTAATTCCTGATCATGCTTTAGTATTTACGTAAGTCAATAAAAATGAGAAATTTGAGGTTATTAAGTAAACACACTTAAATGCACTTCATTGTAAAGTGGATAAAGTGAGTTTTTGAAAGTAATTGGATTTGGAATAGACGAGTCTTCATAGCTAAATACCAATAGTAATTGTTACTATTAATATTAACCAAAAGTATTAAGTACTAAAATATTATATAAGATGTTGAATTTCATTTGAAACGTTTAAAGAGTACAAACAGTTTAATATGAAGAATGGAGGGAGCAAGTGTAGTTTGCGTTCCCCAACTTTGTCCACGTATACCTAATCAAATAAAACGTGAAAATATTACGACTTAACCTAACTATTCATCATCATCATCCTATTTTCTCCGACTATTTTTCTGACTTGTCGGCAGTGGCCGGCGGATGATGATGGTGAGACCTTTTTCCTGAATGAATGTTAACCCACGAATGATAGGTGTTGCTCCTTATTTAACCCCTTCTTCTCTTCTCTCAACCCCCTACTCTTTCCTTTCTCTCGGGCTAGCCTTAGAGTGGATCTTAGGGTCTTTGTTAGCCTTAGCTTCTGTAGATCATCATCAATCTATCTATCTATCTATCTATCTATCTATCTATATATATATAATATATATATATATATATATATAATGATTGGTTAGGTTAAGTCGTAATATTTTTGTTAGTTTTAACGTTTTATTTGATGGATTCATTTAAAAAATGTCTTCTAAAGATCCTAGTGTAGTTTACGTTCCCGAACTTTGACCTAGTGTAGTTTGTGTCCCCTCTTGGGTCAGGGAGACGTAAATTACACTCGCTCCGAATGGAGACGCAGAAGAATGGAATTATGGGGAAAATTTTTTCATCATTCCTGCAATAATTCATGTGATCAATGGATTACAGTTGTGTTTTTTTTTTTAAATTAATAGTGATGCGAGGTAATGTTACTGTACACTAATTTTTTTCAATGACGTGGTTGTTTTTTATGGAATTTTGAAAGATTTAATCAGGGCGATTTGCTGAAAAGTAGTTATAGTGGTTGACTGGTTATGGTTATACAGGGTGTCCCAAAAGTCTCCATACATAGGGAAAATTAGCACTTTTTAGCAAAATGTAACTTTATTTACAAAACATTCTCTACATGATTGCCATTTCTTTGTAAACACACACGGATGCGTCTCTCCCACTCATGGTGAACTCGTGTTAACACATTTGGTGTTATGGACGTAATTGCACTTCGAATGCGTTCCTTTAGGGCAGTGATGCACAAACCCTGGCCCGCGGGCCAAATGTGTCCCCCACGGGTCTTTTCAATTCAATGAAAAAGTTAGAATATAAAAGTACTTTTGAAAACGTTTTCTGTGAAGGGAGATGGAAAGTAAGTAGGCTAATACATTTAGTTATTTTCTTCGCTTGGCTCTCACATCAAAAAAGTTTGTGCACCACTGCTTTAGGGCTTAGGCGATCCATGTTCTGTATCTTTTCCTGGTACATTACGTCCATAACACCAAATGTGTTAACACGAGTTCACCATGAGTGGGAGAGACGCATCCGTGTGTGTTTACAAAGAAATGGCAATCATGTAGAGAAAGTTTTGTAAATAAAGTTACATTTTGCTAAAAAGTGCTCATTTTCCCTATGTATGGAGACTTTTGGGACACCCTGTATATATATATATATATATATATATATATATATATATATATATATATATTAGTGGTGAAGTATAAAGAATCATTTGAGGGAATGTAATAGTATAAAGATGTTTATGAAGATGCGAAAATACGAATGAAAGTGCGACTGCTCGCTGTAGGGGGAAAATGGCTTCCAGTGTAGTGCCAAAATTGGTCATAATTGCGTTAAACTTTACAATGACAGTTTTACAATTTACAGTTTTGCAATAATAGTTTACTCAATTATTAAAGGTAAGTATTCAGAAAATTTAGAGTGGCTGAGACGTAATGTGAAGAGTTGCAAGTGGTCTGTGAGGGAGCAGTTTTATAAGGATAATTATAGGGGAGCAGCGATAGTTATTGATTAGTTATATGCATATTTAAAATTGGTAGGGTGAAAGGAATGTTTCCTAGGTGTGTGTAATTACGCAATAATTAAAAGGGTGAGAGTAATTTAGATGGAGTGTCCAGAATGTAAAAATTGGCAATAATTTTGTTACCTTACAAAATTGTAATAACAATTTAACGACAATTACTAGAGATTATTTGAATAAAAAATATTTTTATTTTAAAAATCAATTATAAAATATACGGAATTGAACATGGGATTATACGGTTCCGTATAATGCAAAATTATAAATTGAAGGTATGTTCGGTCATACGGGTTGATTTCACGAACAGACAGAGCAGGATAGATTGACCGCGTATGAATGTCATGCGACAGGGCACGCACGTCATACAGGTGAAGGATTTCGCAAACAGCAGACAGACTGCAGACTGCCATATTGCGGGGAATTGACCATGCGAGCACTATTGGGTGGCTTGACTGGTTTCAGAAGAGAGTCAAGAAGAAGCCAAAGAGAAAAATTTGCAAACTATGATAGAAGACAAAAAGGAAGGAAACAAGAAGTCGAGGAAGAAAGACGAGAGTGATCGTCAGGACAATCACGTTGTGATAGCGAGGAATGTTCCTTCCTACCCAAAAGAAGCTTCTAGTTGGCCTTTAAGCCCAACCTGAGTCATAGAAAACAAATGGTTGAACTGTAGTTTGACTGGAACCAAAGAAGGTTCAATCATGGTTGAACCATTTCCCTGGCTGACACCGAGTTTGACCGGGGTTAACGAAACGACAGAAGATTCAGTCAGAGGGGATTCATGGGTGAATTGCTACAATGCGAGAAACTGATTTGGAGAATCGAATGACCAACCAGAGGGATGTGGTGTCTCAAACTGACAATACGTTTTTACGGGAGAACTTTCCTCTTTAGGAAAAGATGGCTTGTCAAACTGCTTAGAACATAAATTTTCTCTTCATAAAATTCTCTCTCTTCGGCGAATGCAACAATCTTCTTTTTCGGCGGAATTTTTCGTTCCTCTCATCATCTTAACATCGACGTAACCCCTTCCCTTCAAACATTTTACGTAGCTGGGACACTGTGGTCACCATTTTTTAAAATTAATGCGTAATATCTTTTCTCTTTCTGGGTGTGTTGTTTATTTATGATATTGTTCTTCGATTATTTCTCTGGTATGTTTCTTCTGAATTATCTGTTTTCACACCAGAAATTTGTTATCGGGGTTTAGCGGCCCAATTTTCTGAACATCTTATCAAATTCTATATCAGGGTATGGCAGTCCTCTCTTCCGGGCAGTGGAATTCGTCTCCGTTCCCGGTCGTTTCACTCAAACAGTAAACCATCTTCCCGAAGGGTTAAGGGTTTAAATAACTAGATATATTTGTTATGTACATTAAGTCGATAGGCCTATTTCTTCGGCTTTAGCACTGAGTCGTTCGGTCTCCTTTACGCTTAAGCTCTTTTATAGACTCGAATCATAAAGGGGGAATATTAACTTTGAATAAGTAAACGAATTCTTTATAAAAAATATGTATTTATAATTATTCCACAATGTATAACTTTTTGGGGTTTTCCTTATTTATATAGCATTATATAACATACCTAACTTCCCAAGTGGCGCCAATATATACCACCTGTTATTACCAATTAGGTTTAACTATGAAATAAGTAATATTTTCTTGCATGACCTACTTTATAAGGTCAGGTTAGGGTAGGTTAACTTAGCCTAAAACAAATCAGTGTAAAGGCTGAGGAAGTATAAAGGACGACATATTTGACTGAGTTTTTTTTTTAAATCATAGTATCGCGGGTCAAATTTAAAAAAATAATCACTGTATACGATAAAAAAAAAGCTTTCTCTAAACTTTCTTCTTTTTTTATGCAGGAAGGAGGGGCCAAAGGCAAATGCCTGCAAAAGCGCCCCTCCCATAGAAGAAGAAGAGAGCCAAAATCAAGGTCCTGGGTTTTCGAGATGCCTAGACACACTCCGTTTGAAAGATGGTAGGTCATAGACAGGAGGAAAGATGGATTGAGGAAGATTGTACCAGAGTTAACCGGTTGAGTAGATGAAAGACTGAAAATACCGATTAATCCTTGCATTAGATAGTTGGAGAGAATAGGAATGAGAAAATGTAGAAAATCTGGTACTGCGTGCTCTCCTTAAAGGAGGCATGCAGTTAGAGAGTTCAGAAGAGCAATGTCCGTTACGGTAACGATAGTAAAGAGAGTGAGGCAACATTGCGGCGAAGAGAGGGAGATTGAAGACAATCAGTAAGAGGCGGGGAATTGACGAGACTAAAAGCCTTTGATTCCACCCGGTCAAGTACGACTGTGTGGGTTGAACCGCCCCACACATGAGAAGCATACTCCATACAGGGGCGAACAAGACCCCTGTACAGAGACCAACTGAATTAGGGTGAAGAAACCGTGGGCGGCAGTAGCGGGTTATAATGGGGGCAAAGTGGGGCATTTTCCCCTGGCCCCAAGAAACTATGTAAACGCTATAATCTACCGTTGAAATAATTGGTCGACCGTGAGGAAGAAAAAAAAATTCTAGGTTCCGCTTTTACAAAACCTAGTTTAGTATCCCATTTATGTGAACAAAGTATACATTTTCTGTAATCACATCTTTGTTTTTGTTTCGTTTTCTGTTGATCGATCCCAGTCAGCTGATCACATCACTCATGTATGATGTATCAGGTAAAGAATTTTTTTTTCTAGTGACACCGGCCCGAAAATATTCATTGCCCCCGGCCCTAACAATGCTTAATCCGGCTCTGGTGGGCGGTACAGCACACCTAACCTCTTAGAAGCTGCTTTAGAAAGAGAGTATATGTGATCTTTCCAGGAAAGATCACAATAAAAGGAAACGCCAAGAATGTTAAAAGAGGAAGGATTGATTTGTGTGTTGTTGAAGGTAAGGGTGTAGTCGTGTGGAAGATTGTGACGAGTAGTCAGATGGAGGAACCGAGTTTTCGAGGCATTGAAAGTCAAGGTTTTCTCTGCCCCAATCAGATATAGCAGAAATATCAGCGGTCAGGTGCCCCATAGCCGCCTCACGCGAATCATGAAGCGACTGCTCTGAGCAGGGCCGGATTAAGACCTTTAGAGGCCCTAAGCACTTAAAAGATTTTGGTGCCCCATATATATGTAATTCAAAATATAAACAAAATAAACCATAAAATAAAATTTTATTTTTTGAAATGAAACAAAACTTACAGTAAGATGGAAAATAATGTTTATTTTTGTATACTTCCACTTCATTTATATTTGAAAAGTTTCTCCTACTTTTTTTAATTGCAAAGTCTTTGATCAGATCCTCAAAACTAATCTTACGTAACACATCTGCTTCTATACTTAGTAGAGATAAGGCATCCAGCCTGCCTTGTTGCATAGTTGTTCTGTTGGTATTTTTAATATACTTCAACTGAGAAAATGAACGCTCAGCTGAGCAATTTGTGACCATTAATGTTAAAAATATACGAAAGGCAATTTCTACATTTGGGAAGGCACACTCAATATTGTCTTCTACAATTATTTTCTAAAGTTCAGCATGACTGAATCTTGTTTTTACATTTACTATAGCACACGAAAATATTTAATCTATATGTATTTTTAATATGGCGCTCAAAGATTTGATATAAACAAAATAATAACGCAAAGCGTAAAGTGTGTGATTACAACGAAATATATTTATTCTCTCAAAAGGGTTGTTGTTCACTACAAATTCAAACAATGAAAAAAAATAAATACTATATATGAATACATATATATAATTCAGTTTTCAACAGCTTATAGGCTATAAGCCGCGATTATAATAGTATAATAAATCCATGGTAAATCCGACAATGGAAAATTTCTGTGGTGCCCCCCTTCCCTTGATGCCCTAAGCACGGGCTTATTTTGCTTAATGGTTAATCCGGCCCTGGCTCTGAGGGACGCTTTGGGAAGCGGGTGGAATCATCGGCATAGGAGTGAATAGGACAGGAAGTGCGAATTAAAAGATCATTAATAATTAAAAGGAAAAGTGTGTGTGACAAGACAGAACTCTGAGGAACACCACTGTTAAAAGCTTTAGAAGAACAGTGTGGCCATCTACAACTGCGGCTATAGATCGGCCAGAAAGGAAATTAGAGATGAAGGCACAGATAGAAGGATAGAAACCGAAGGAGGGCAGTTTCGAAATTAAAGATTTGTGGCAGACTATCAAAAGCTTTCGATATGTCTAGCGAAATAGCAAAAGTTTCACCGAAATCCCGAAAGGAAGATGACCAAGAGTCAGAGACATGTGCAAGAAGATGGCTGGTAGAACGTCCCTTGCGGAATCCGTACTGACGATCTGAAAGAAGATTGTGAGAAGAAAGGTGTTTAAGAATCTTCCTATTAAGGATAGTTTTTGAATCTTTGGAAAAGAAAACATCAAAGCAATTGGACGATAGTTGGAGGGTTGAGAGCGGTCACCCTTCTTTGGAACAGGCTGAATGAAAGCGAACTTCCAGCAGGAAGGAACAGCACCGGAATCGTTCAGGGTTGAATTGGAGGCGAAAGTTTGAGCGAAGAGTTCAGCTTTGTTAGAAGAAGAGACGGCAACGGTGCCGTCGGAATGAAAAAGAGGAGGAAAAGAAGAGGAAGTAAAGTTGTTGAAAAGGTTCTTAGCTAGATGCCAGAAAGAGCGAGAAGAATTAGAATTGGATCATTTTCACATTTTTGTCGGATGAAGGAAGTTTTGGCGAGTCGAAGAACAGATTTTGCACGATTCTGAGCAGAAATATAAGCGGAGTGCCAAAGTGATTAAAAATCATGACGGAAAATGTAAAATATACAATTTGTTCGATGTGCTGAGGGAAAAATGATTATGGACGAAAAATTAACACGAATGTTCGACCAAGTTGGGCATTTATGACTAATATATGTACAGTATATGGAGAAGATTGACAAAAGTAAATAGACACCACGATGATTGTCCTCTAGAAAAAAATGGCAAAGTTCATCAATGGAATGCCAAACGTGTGTCAGCTTTACATAATATAAATGGGAAAGCAACACGATTCTAAATATATTCGTTCAATGAATCTGTTATTATTTAGTGACTTCCGTTTTTTATTTGATAATTACCGGTAAATATGCATAATTGAAAATATCATGACTTAACCTAACCAATTGTCAAGGGCGTACAGTTGACCTAACCGGGCATTCAATTCAATTGACCTAACAGGGCATTCAAGGTTGCCCGGTTAGGTCAACTGTACGCCCTTGACAATTGGTTAGGTTAAGTCATGATATTTTCAATTATGCATATTTACCGGTAAATATGCATAATTACCAATTTATCACATTTACCCCAACATACATACACACACACACACACACACGTTTCGTTTCTTCTTACAATGTAGATCTTATTTCCTGATGAGATTTCTTTCGTAGACCATAATTACTGTAATTCCAAGACAATTCTGACTCAGGAGCAACTAGTGGGAAGCGATGTGTTTTCCACTTATCGACACCAGTTTCTGAAATAAAAATAATTTTAAGTGTTATTGAAGTACATGTTAAAATTAGTCTAATTTTAACTATACCCTCAGCCACTATAAGGGGTATCATAGGTCTTTTGAACGTTGGAGAATATTTTTAATGATGATTCAGTGAGAGATGAGTGCCACTGAGGAATGGGGAACAGTTTCCTGTAGAGAACATGCGAGGGGGCTACGTCGTGGCCACGTCACACCACACCACGTCACTTAATTATGTCTGAAATTAGAATCTCTTCCAAAGATGTTCTTTCTGCCCTATCTGGGCTCAACTCCAAGAAGGCGTACGGTTCTGATAGTGTTCCTCCTGTTGTTCTGAAGATCTGTGCTTCTGTATTGACACCCAGCCAAGGCAAACTCTTTCATCTTTGTCTTTCATCTGGTACTTTCCCTTCCCGCTGGGGGTTCGCTTTCATTCAGCCTATCCCAAAGAAGGATGACCGCTCTCAACCCTCCAAGTATTGTCCAATTGCTTTGATTTCTTGCCGTTCTAAAGTTTTTTAAGCTATCTACTGCGGAGCCGGTACAACATACCTAACCTCTTGAAGCTGCTTTAGAAAGAGAGTATGCGTAATCTTTTCAGGAAAGATCACGAGAAAAGGAAACGCCAAGAATGTCAACAGAAGAGGAAGGATTGAGTTGCGTGTTGTTGGAGGTAAGTGGATAGTCATGCGGAAGATTGTGACGGGTAGAAAGATGGAGGAACCTAGTCTCTGAGGTTTTCTCTGCCCCAATCAGAGATAGCAGAAAGATCAGAGGTCAGGTGTACCATAGCCTTCCTACGCGAATCATGGCGTGACTGTTGAGAGGGACGCTTTGTGAAGCGGGTGAAGAGTGGAATCATCGGCATTGTAGTAGACAGGACAGGAAGTGCGATTTAATAGATCATTGATAAATAAAAGGAAAAGAGTGGGTGACGGGACAGAGCCCTGAGGAGCATCACTGTTAATAACTTTAGGAGAAGAATAGTGGCTATCTGACCGGGTTATATCAGGAGGCAATTTCAGTTTCGGAACAAGGAGATTGTGCTCTCACTGTACAATTCCCTTGTTCGGCCGTACCTGGAGTATGCTGTGCAGTTCTGGTCGCCCACCCTCAGGAAAGATATTGAGAGGCTGGAGCGAGTGCAGGCGAGGGCCACAAAGTTAATCCCTTCCGTTAGGCATATGGGCTACAATCGACGGTTACGCGCCCTGAACTTGTTTCGCTTGAAACTCGGAGGCTGCGCGGTCAACTGATCGAGGTTTTCAAGCTCTTACGAGGGTTCAACGATGTCGATTTTAGAAGTATGTTTAGTTTAAATGATAACCCAACTCGCAACAATGGTTGGAAGTTGGATTTGAAACGGTTTAGGACTAGTGTGTGTGGGAATTACTTTACGTATAAGATCTGTGACACATGGAACAGGTTACCTTCGGAAGTTGTGAACAGTTCCTCTGTGGATCAGTTCAAGAAAAGGTTAGACGAAATCTTGCACACTATTTGAGTGTGTAAAGACATTTAGGACCTCAGTCTGCGGAAATTTCTTTTCCTATAAAATAGTTAATATCTGGAACCAACTTCCCTGAGAGGTTGTTTCCAGTCAAAGTGTAAATCTGTTTAAAAATAGGCTAGACAAAGTACTGAACACACTCATAGTTTAAGATTAAAACCTCAGAAAACTCTGCAGGAGTTCGCTTGCTCGGTGTCTCTGTGAGCAAGCTAAATATAGAGCTATTTATATATTCTCCACTTTCCTGTAAAATTTCCTTGGCTACTTTTCCAGGGTCAAGGTATTTTCTTCAACCTTTTTCCGTACCTGCCTCTGGCAGGGAGGGAGCGGAGGGTGGGGAGAGAGCCTTCTACTTTTCTATCCAGTTTTCTACTACTGCTAGGATAGTTGAAAGAAAAATAAACTTTTACAAAATTTTCCCTGGCACCCGTTGCCATTGGTACCTCCTCGGTATGGGCCGCAAGGCCTTTTGAGGTACTTTTTTTTCCTTGTAACTCCTTGTAACTCTCTCTCTCTCTCAGTTCAAGAAAAGGTTAGACCAAATCTTGCACACTATTTGAGTGTGTAGAAAATTTTCCCTGGCACCCGTTGCCATTGGTACCTCCTCGGTATGGGCCGCAAGGCCTTTTGAGGTACTTCTTTTCCTTGTAACTCTCTCTCTCTCTCTTTGGTGACCAATTGATGGTGCTTGGCTGTACTGCTCTGAGGTGAGAGGGCTTTACTGCCCAGCTGGCTGCCAGGCCAGCGTAAAGTCTCGGGCGTAGCCTCTGGGTCTGGTGGGATATCCCTTGAACACTGGATTCTAAGAGTCTGGCCGCTTGTGAGTGACTAGTAAGACTTAGTAAGGGGCTGCATCTCGCTGTCGTTCCTGGCGGAAAATCCGTGACGCTTGCGTCGCGAGTGTTTGTCAGTTGGTAGCTGCGACACGTTTGGGACGGTCCGGCCCTGGGGAGACCTTTGGTCGGTGCGGCAGTAGGAGAGGTGTAGTCTTCTGGAAGGAATGAACGTCACTTGCAAAAAGGCGGGTGCGGCTACGCGCGGGATTAATTCACCCCCCCCCCCCTTTTTTATATACTGGTCATAACGTTTTTGGATAGTTTTCATTGCTAGAACGCTTTATCTTATTCAGAGTATTCAGAAAAAACAAAAAAAAAGAGAAAATATGGCAGGGCCAGCTAAATTGAAAGCAGAATGCTTTAAATGTAAAGTTAATCATTGGTGCGTAGACTTCCCAGAGGGTAGTATCAGCGATATCACATCCCTTAGTGTATGTTTGTTTTGTAAACTTAGAGACAACCACGAAAAGGAAGTTAAAGAGATAAAGGAATTAGTAAAAAAGCTTGAAGCTAGGGTCGTAGCACTGGAAATCCAACCCAGTGGACAAGATCAAATTAAAAACACACCAGCAGATTCAAACTGTAAGATTAAGTATCTAGAACAAAGGGAGGGCTCAAAGAAGGGGCTGATAGAGAAGGGTGGGAAGGGATCGATAGAGAAGGGTGGGAAGGGCCTGCTGATGGCCCAAAGAAACCGAAGGATGTAGCTACCTGTCGGGGTGGGTCGGGTGGTGTAACTGCGTGTATGGGTGGCGATGGGTTTCGAAAGGTCTCAGGCAAGAAGGCTGCGAAGCCGAAGCCTGAGACCCCAGTTGCCCCTGTCAAGACCTCTAACCGCTTTAGTCTCCTGTGCTCGAAGGAGGAAGACACCGTTTTGATTGGGGACTCGCAGATCAGGGGCCAGGAGAAGTACTTTGCTTCAGCAAACCGGGATGGGAGGAAGGTAAGGTGCTTACCTGGGCGGGGAACAGCGCACTTAAGGAAGGAGGTAGAGAAGGTGCGCGTGGCTAGTCGGAGGACTGCGATCGTTGTCCACGCTGGTGGCAATGACCTGTTCCTCAAAGGCGGTGGGGTAGGTCTTACTGAAGGGATCATCACTGAGATCATGTCTCTTGCGGATGATCTAAAACTGAAGACAGACAGGGGAATGTTAATGGGTATTTTACCGCGAATGAATGTCAGTGACCACGCGCTCAGTAAGGTCATTGGCATCAACGAGAGGGTACAAGACTTGTGCGTTCCGCTGGGCGTGAAGTTTATTGACCCCTTCGATGCATTTTCGGGTAGGTGGGACCTTTACCAGAGGGATGGTGTCCACCTCAATAACAAGGGTAAAGGTGTGCTAGGCGCGCTGCTCGACCGGCACCTATACAGAATGGTGAGGTCGAGTCCGGGGAGAGATGATGGGCCCCCACCGGGGAGAGATGAGGATGAGCCGGTGGCGGACATACCTTCGACTGAAGGGTGCGTCGAAGTACAGGTGGGTGACCCTCCTCCTACGTTGGAGGGGGCTCAGTCTCCTGCGGAAGTTGCCCCCTCGTTAGTGAGGGGCTCTTCAACTCCCGACAGCCCTGGCTGTTCGGGAAACGGGTCGTGCTAGGGGGCGGTCAGAATAGGGAAGGCTCCCTCCGTGCAATGCTTTTTAATGCTAGGTCAATTAGGAACAAGTTTTGCGAGCTACGGGCGCTCTTAGCATCAGAATACCAGGATATCGTTGCTATCACCGAGTCCTGGATTCATACTGATCGTAGGGACTACGTTGGGGAGTTCGAAATTCCCGGGTATAGAATGTTTCGCAAAGACCGCACCCGTGGGGAGGGGGGTGGGGTACTAATATACGTCAGGACACGTTGAGTCCGGTTGACTGCCAGTTCCGGTCGGAACGGGAGCTGCTTGGCGTCGATCTGAACGTGGGAGGGACGAACTATAGGTTAATCTTGGTGTACAGACCTCCGCATCTCCTCCTCGAGGAGGATACAGCCCTGTACACCGAACTCAGTAGCCTGCTAGGGGATAGGGTGTGTGTAGTTTTAGGAGACTTCAACTGTCGCGGCATAAAGTGGGAAAACAGGACTGCCGATGCTGAAGGGAGGAGGCTAGTTGACTTTGCTGATGAGAACTTCCTCACTCAGTGGGTCAACGAGCCTACACGAGGCGAAAGCGTTCTGGACTTAGTGTTCACGACCGAAGACAACCTCGTCACTGGCCTCACCGTTGACGAATCGTTGGGCGGGAGTGATCACAGTCTTATTAGGTTCCGTGTGTGCGTCCCTCGGGTGAAGCGTAGTAACTCGAGAGGCAGTAAGCTCGATCTCCGGCGGGCGAACTTTGTTAGCCTCAGGGATAGCGTAGGAGAGATGGGGTTAGAGGTTGGCGGCGATGTTGAGGGAGTGTCGAGTGCATTCCGGGATGAGTTTATGGTGCTGCAGTCTGCTGCCATACCCTCAAAACCGGTCACCCCTGCTTCAACGCAGCCTAAGTGGTTCAATCGTGGCATCGCTTCGGCTATCCGAAATAGGAAAGTAGCGTATAGGAGGGCGAAGGCCAATCGTTCCCACGAGAACACTGAAGCGTATGTCCGCCTGTGTAGGGAAGTGAAGGCGAAGGTTAGGCTAGCGAAACGTAACGAAGAACTACGGGTGGCAAGCCTCTGCAAGGGGAACCCTAAGGAGTTCTTCAGTTATGTTAATAGTAGAAAGCCCATTAGAAGCATGATAGGTCCTTTAAAGGACGGAAGCGGCGTTCTGCGGACCTCCGACGCGGACATCGCTAATGTGCTTAATGAGTACTTTGCGGGAGTGTTCACCAGGGAGGATACCCGCGTCATCCCCGAGCCAGCTGTGAGGCACGAAGGTGCTGGCCTGGATAGTGTTAGATGTACCGCGACAGTCGTTGCTCATAGAATATACAAACTGAGCGCGTTTAAGGCTCCTGGGCCAGACCAGTTTCTCCCCAGTGTTTTGCGAGAAGTGCGCGACCAGGTGGCTCCCCACCTGGCTACAGTCTTCAACAAATCGTTGGAGATGGGTCAGGTGCCTGGTGACTGGAGGGAGGCCAACGTGACCCCTATCTTTAAGAAAGGGGATCACGAAAGTCCAGGGAACTATCGTCCTATTAGTCTCACTTCAGTTGTAGGTAAATTATTAGAAAGGATAATAGCTGATAGAATCGTTGACCATTTGGATTCCTACAAGCTGCTTGGGGACTCCCAACATGGGTTTAGACGGCATAGGTCGTGTCTCACCAACTTGCTCGAGTTTTTCCACGTCATGTTGAGTGAGTACGATAAGAGTAGGGCGATTGATATACTTTATCTCGACTTTCAGAAAGCCTTTGATAAGGTACCTCACCGCCGGCTAATGGCGAAAGTGCGCGCGCTGGGTATCGGTGGGGAAATAGGTAGGTGGATTGAAAACTGGCTAAGGAATAGGCGGCAGAGGGTGGTAATTAAAGGGGCTAGTTCGGGTTGGGCCTCGGTCACTAGTGGGGTTCCTCAGGGTTCCGTTTTGGGGCCACTGTTGTTTACCATTTACATAAATGATATCGACGGTGGCATCGTCAGTCGGATCGCCAAATTCGCTGATGACACCAAGCTTGGGGCCAATGTTGGGACGCCCGAAGCGATCGAGGAACTGCGTGCGGACCTAGGTAGGATAGGAGAGTGGTCCGAAAAATGGCAAATGCCGTTTAACTTGGGTAAATGCAAAGTGATGCACATTGGCTACGCCAATCCCAAGTCGGACTACTCGATGTTGGGCAGTAATATCGAGGTGACTGATTTAGAAAAGGACTTGGGTGTGCTAATTAGCAGCGACCTTAAGTTTACGAAACAGTGTGTAGAGGTGGAAAAGAAAGCCCAGAAACTATTGGGTTATATCAGGAGGCAAGTTCAGTTTCGGAACAAGGAGATTGTGCTCTCACTGTACAATTCCCTTGTTCGGCCGTACCTGGAGTATGCTGTGCAGTTCTGGTCGCCCACCCTCAGGAAAGATATTGAGAGGCTGGAGCGAGTGCAGGCGAGGGCCACAAAGTTAATCCCTTCCGTTAGGCATATGGGCTACAATCGACGGTTACGCGCCCTGAACTTGTTTTCGCTTGAAACTCGGAGGCTGCGCGGTCAACTGATCGAGGTTTTCAAGCTCTTACGAGGGTTCAACGATGTCGATTTTAGAAGTATGTTTAGTTTAAATGATAACCCAACTCGCAACAATGGTTGGAAGTTGGATTTGAAACGGTTTAGGACTAGTGTGTGTGGGAATTATGTTACGTATAAGATCTGTGACACATGGAACAGGTTACCTTCGGAAGTTGTGAACAGTTCCTCTGTGGATCAGTTCAAGAAAAGGGTAGACGAAATCTTGCACACTATTTGAGTGTGTAAAGTCATTTAGGACCTCAGTCTGCGGAAATTTCTTTTCCTATAAAATAGTTAATATCTGGAACCAACTTCCCTCAGAGGTTGTTTCCAGTCAAAGTGTAAATCTGTTTAAAAATAGGCTAGACAAAGTACTGAACACACTCATAGTTTAAGATTAAAACCTCAGAAAACTCTGCAGGAGTTCGCTTGCTCGGTCTCTGTGAGCAAGCTAAATATAGAGCTATTTATATATTCTCCACTTTCCTGTAAAATTTCCTTGGCTACTTTTCCAGGGTCAAGGTATTTTCTTCAACCTTTTTCCGTACCTGCCTCTGGCAGGGAGGGAGCGGAGGGTGGGGAGAGAGCCTTCTACTTTTCTATCCAGTTTTCTACTACTGCTAGCATAGTTGAAAGACAAAATTTTCCCTGGCACCCGTTGCCATTGGTACCTCCTCGGTATGGGCCGCAAGGCCTTTTGAGGTACTTCTTTTCCTTGTAACTCTCTCTCTCTCTCTCTCTCTCATAAAATAAATTAGCGAGGTTCAGCGACGTCGGGATGTTCAGTAATTGGATGAGTGACCGTCCTCATCGTTCGAGTCATGTAGAGACCTTTACATAGTTTGGATCCCGCATAAAGCTGTGTGTCGCCTCTGTCGCACTATATTTACCACTACGAAAGGGATTAAACAATTCCAAATTATTATTATTATTAGATATTTTAGGATTTTTTAAAATCTTGTAGTTTTAAATTACACTTTTCGTTCTGAAGAAGAAATATGCTTTTTGAAAATGGATGAACGATACTTCCGAGAATTTACGCACGAGTATAAATTGAAAAGTTCAAATAAAATACTTTAAAATAATCTGTACAAATGAATTTGGAGAATCACTTTGGTTAATTCGAGGCCAGTCATTCGTTCGACCAGATTGGGAATGCTGGAAGTGATGTCGGCCACCTCCTTCGTCAGTTTAGCTGCCCCTACGTCAGAAGACCCTGAAGACACCATTTTGATGCCTTTTACATTCGCCAGATTTTTGCCCACTTCTGAAGCAACCTGAAATATGTCAAGCATTGTGATGAAGTGTGTTTAAAACAAATAATAAGGCGAGACGTTTTGAAAAATCCTTAAATTTTCATCATCAGTGGCTAAAAATCGAATTAAAATAGTTAAAATAAAATTCTTAAATAATGTCTTCCACATATAAAAAAAGTAACGAGGCCATCAAGACTGGTTCACTGAACGAACACATACATTACGCAATTACAGTAATGTGACAAAGCTTTCCAAATATACACAGTCTAATCCTAAACTAACACTTAGTAATGAAAAAATTAATTATTTAAAACAAATTTGTACTTAAATTGCGGGAAAGGGAATCTTCATTTAAAAAAAAAATTCGCTGACAACGAATTCAAAATGCTTCATAAATAAATAATAATTAGAATAATAGTTTTCGATCTAGAGTATTTAACATGAAAGTTTATGACAGCAAAGACGATGACTCCAAAAATGTTATACGATAGTTCACTTCGACCTTTAGTCGGTGGTCAAAAACGAACGTAACACTTAAGTGAAAACCATATCATACCATTCATTCAATTTCGAAAAGTATAAAACAATAACTCGCGTGAACAACGGAGGAGGAGGTTATTCGTTCTCGACTTTTATTTCGAAGTAGATGGTTGGTAATATACAGTGACACTCATAATTATTCGTACGGAGAAATACAGTATTTAAGTTATACTCGTCCTTATCTTTCGTACCATGCAGAGGATACTTATGAAAAGTTTACCGTTCGTTTGGAAAAATTTAACAAATAAAAAAAATGAGTTCAACTCCGACATATAATGTAAAATATCAAAGAATTTAAGGAAAATAAAAAAAGTTGAAATGCAAATTTTCGTACATTTATTTATAAAATTATTTAATACTTTGTGTGTCCACCTTAAGCTTGAAGAATTTAAAATTTTTATCAGTAGTTGGCTGTTTATTGATTAGCGACTATTGGCAATTCCGAATTCCTGAATTTTCTCTTTGAATCTTCATGGAAGACGGATGACAGTACAATGTATTAGTAAGCAATGGGCTGTCTATGGATCTTAAGAGATCCGTTATTGTTGCAGATGAGTCTGGAAAGAGTTATAGGAAGATAGGAGAAGAACTTCGAATTCCATTTACAGCGTTGCTGCAGTTATAAAGAAATGGAAGGCTTTGGAACAGTCAAAACTCTACCAAGGTGTGGACGATCTTGCAAAATTTCAGAACGTACAACTAGACAGATTGTCGCGACACGAGTGACTGCGGGTAATATTTGCCAAACATTAAGACTGTCTAAGATCGATGTCCATCCCTCTACCATACGTCATATATTGAGAAAGAAAGGTCTGCATGGAGGAGTTGCACGAAGAAAACCTCCGCTACGAAAAGCGCACAAAGAAGTTCGTTTAAGCCAAGGATCATCGAAATGATGGATTTGTATTCTGGAAGAAAGTTCTCTGGACAGACGAAACCAAAATTAAATTATTCGGAAAGAACGATCAACGGTATGTTTAATGAAAATCAAACATTGCATTCGAGGAAAAAAACATCCTTACTACGATTAAAGATGGTGGCGGTAGTTTGCTTCTTTGGAAATACTTTAGTGTTTCTGATCCAGAAAAACTTGTCATCTATGGAATCATGAATTCGAAGTAGTATCAGAAATTTTTGAAAGAAAATGTATTGCCTTCAGTTCGAGAGTCGCAAATGGGTACTGCAACAAGATACGACCCTAAACATAAAAGCAAGAGCACCATGAAATGGCTTCGACAAAAAATTTTAAGCTTTTCGAGTGGCCCAGTCAAAGCCCAGATCTCAATTTAATCTAGAATTTATGGTTTGATTTGAAAAATGCTATCCGCAAGAGAAACCCCTCGAATCTCAATGAATTGTCGCAAATTTCTTTAGAAGAATGAGCTAAAAATCCTTCCGAGAGATGTCGAAATCTTGTAGAAAAATACGGTAAATACCAAAAACGAATCATTGAAGTCATTCAAGCAAAAGATGGACACACAAAGTATTAAGTAATTTTGTAAGTAAATGTATGAAAACTTTTGCATTTTAGCTTTTTTATTTTCCTCAAATTCTTTGATGTTTTACATTATATGTTGGAGTTAAACTCATTTTTTTATTTGTTAAATTTTTCCAAACGAACGGTAAACTTTTCCTAACTATCCTCTGCATGGTACGAAAGATAAGGACGAACATAAATGAAATATTTCTCTGTACGAATACTCATAAGCGCCACTGTATATACTCGTATATAGATATATATTATGGAGGTATTTAAGAGGAGGATTCCTACCCGCACAAAACACCCTCCCCACTCAAAATATAAACTGTGACGATGATTACAAATGCTGTATGTGATTGATTTTCCGCTCTATGAACACCATTGAAATGAGTGAAATTAATATTTTTAAACTTATTTTAACTTTTTATTACTAAATACATTTTGAATAGGAGAAATTTAATTTATTTAATTTAACAGCTTGGAACATAATTAAAAACAAAAAATATTTGTCATTTCTTCAAAAATTTTACCATTTATTACATTACATTAGTCATACCTAACCTAACCTAACCCTAACTTAACCTAACCTCGTTGGTGCCCATAGAACGGAAAAGCCCCTAATTTTGTAATGGTTGCGTATGTCTTGTGATATATAAAGTTGAATACAGCGTTATAAAAGTTACTTTGTCTTACTGTATTTACTAATACACAGTTACAGTAGTGTTGCTGTTACCAAACACATTCACATTATTACATAAAGAATCAAATAAGAAAACTCTTGATATATATATATATAATATATTATATATATATATATATATATATATATATATATATATATATATAATAATATGTGTGTGTGTGTGTGTGGCACCATATGGAAGTGCCTGCTTTTGCCCAATTTTTTTCCTAGAGTAACCCTTTGGCCACCAGGTTGGAAGTCCCTAAGCACACCTGTAATATATATATACACGAAATAGTGATATAGTAATGGAATGGCTTCTGAAAATGTTTAATTAAAATATAATATTTGAGGCCCTCCTAGGAAGAAGTGGCTGAGCGACAAAAGTAGAAGACCCCCCCCCCCCCACACACACAAAAAAAAAAACCGCAGTTAAGTTGTACCAATCTGAAAGTGGCGTAACTTTTGAAGATATTTCATATTTCGTCGAAATATCTTCAAGTGTCTTCTTTTCCATCGTTAGATTGAGGTAGACTAAGGAGCAACCCAGTCCCTAATACAGATCATAAGTAGAGTCGAGTCTCTCTCATGCGTAGAAACCTATATAGCTGGGAGAGATGAAAAACCAAGAGAATATAGGATAGTTTACTACACCATCACCTTTTGGTTACTACCACAGCCAGGGTTGCCAGATATTAGGATGAAAAGTAGCAGCATTACTTGCAAAATGTAGCCCAATAAATTGGCTGCGCTAAACAAGAAATTTACTGAAAATATTTATGATAATCTCTGCACTAAGATCTTGACAGAGTTAACATGTGAATTAAGAGCTCAGATACTCGCTATCCATAAGAAGGGTAGCAGCCAAGAGAAATTGCAAATGAGCTTAAAGTAACTGAAGAAACAGTTCAAAGAATCCTATACAGCGGGTGCAAGAAAGTGGCAGCCGACTACTTGTAGCAGACAAAAGTTGTCTGAAATAACTATTGCAAGACATGATCACATTACTGAAATCGCCTTATGACATCTGCAGGAACGTGTGCAATCATTTAGGAAGACCATGAAATTGCTTTAAGCGCGTTTCATGTGAAAATAACGGTTTATGAAAATGGTCGCAAGGAAAAGTTGCTGTCAAAGTCGTATTTTAGTGATGTAAATAAGGAAATGAAGCTTGGCTTCGCAAAAGAACATAAAAACCAGTGTGATGAACGAAGGAATGTTCTCTGCAGTGAAAACTGAACTTTATAGCAATGAAGGTGTAGTTTTGGGATGACAGAGTCACGAAAAGTTTCAACCTAACCACAAAAGAAAGACTGGGAAACATGGTAATGGTATTATGGTGTGGGGTTACTTCGCTTCAGTTGCAGTGGGTGATCTCGTAAAATCGATGAGAATGAGAATAAAAGGCACTACCATAGAATTTTGCCGACTGTTGTTCGTTTAAGTAAAAAGGGTTTCGGCTTCAAGTAAGACAATAATTCACTGTATTGCAATCCTCAACAAAGCTTACTTGAAAAATATGGGGCTTAGATCAGGATTTCAGCACTTGCACCCTTACAATCTGCTCTTAATGTCTTAAAAGTGAAGCTAACAAGATTACAAGGCCTCTGCCGTGATGTCCATTCAAAATGACAAGCAATTCTGGCTCATTCGATGTCTTTCAGATGTAAAGCCATCTTCCATGTGCCGTATGCGAATACTGGCCTGACTTAAATCGTCATCATTTGCTGTACTGTAATTTATTTGTACTGTCTCGTGTTCTATAATGTATTTTTTCCCCTCCTTTTGTTCACAACTGTATGTAGACTCGTACTTACGGTCGGTGCTGTGTGCATCATCACAGACACCATTTCACTAATAGGGGAAATAAAGAAAAAAACTTACCTTAGGGAGAGTTCGAAGATATTCCTGAAGGAGCGCTGCTTCACCGTACTCTTTCCAGGCTTGTGCTTTGTTGATCATCTGTTCTGATTCAGCCTTAGCCATTGCCTGTGACCAAATGGAAATAAAATTATTAATCGGAAAGTTTTGTTGCAAATTAACTGTTCAGTCGGTAACTGTTGGTAACTGTTTTATGAAGGTAGAAAAGATGCATGATTCCGAAGAAATGCACAATAACGTAATGGTTTAGAACTTAAAACAAGAGTAACAACTTATTTTAACTTTTTCCATTCATGATCCCTCTTTCATTTGAAGATTGGATAATTTCGCCAAAGCGAATATCTCGGTAATACACTGCACCCTCGATATATGCGAGGGATAGGTTCTGCTAAAACCTCGCATAATGCAAATTCGCATATATCGAACTTAGTTAAATGAAAAAAATAGGGATGCGTTCCACAACCAGTTTTTTTTACCCTCCCGGCACCCCCAACAATAAATATGCCACTTTTTTATACCAAAAACATTCAACAAGATAACAGTAATGCTATATTACATCAATACTGTACAGTATAAATATTAAAGGACATAGTAAGCTGAAGGCCCAGTACTAGGCAGAGGACGTTTAGAAGCCATGTCTACAATAAACAGTAAGACAAAACTGGAAAAAGCACTCAAAAGTAGTGAGAAACACAACACAGTCTAGAGCACAACGCACACACTATAACGGTTTATGCGAGACTGTTGTTGTTTGGCGGGAACACGTCGTTGCGCTCAGGGCTCAGCAATATTTCACACTAGGTGGCGCATAAATGTGAATTTTTTCCGCATATACTGAATTCTTGGTAGAAATAGGGTCTTCGTATAATAGCAAATTCGCATATGCTGAAGACGCATATATCGAGGGCGCAGTGTATTAATAATGATCTGAGACGCTTCATAACTATGAAGATGGCGTTTAATTTCTTTCTAGTCACTTACCATTATGGCGTCTTTCTCGGCTTCGGCCTTCAACCTAATGGCTTCAGCTATGGCCTCAGCTTCAAGAACTTTCTTCTTTCTCTCTGCTTCTGCTAACTTCTCCATTCTTATAGAACACGAGAGGCAAATACAAATTAGGTCAATACAATAATAAAACTGTAATCACTCTTAATGCTCTTATACAATATAAATAAAAAACCTCTTGACTGCCACCGGAAATGGATAATCAACCTAAATATTAAAATTAAATATATATAAATGCCTATTGGATTAGTGAATGTTTGGTATGTAATTAGAATCTAAAATGATAATTTAAAGCACATATTACGTTAGTATTGTAATAGCGCTTTCAGTTACGCAATAAACAATCTGATCCTTAAATTTACATTTAGGAATAATAAACACTGTTACGCTTCTTTTGCAATTCAAGCAAATTTGTATCGTAATCTGTTGTCATTTTGCATTTTTTAAAATTATAAGTGTTTCAAAGCATAAAATAACCAGAAATTACAGTATACTCTTCCAGTTAAAAGTTTAAGACAACGAAATCGTTATAAGACGTTCCCTTCAACGTTCGTTCGGTGAACACAAACAATAACGCTTCGTTTATTTCACTTTCTTTACTTCCTTCTGTTAAGTATGTAAATAATGGAATAATTAAAATTTTCATATCTTTAAATGTAGAGTTTCAATTCTTTAAATTTACATAAACAATTTTGTTCTTAAAAGTTTGTTTCATTTATTTAATTTCTTCTTCACCTAATGTGTAGGCCCAGATTAAGATATTGGAGATGAGAAACTCGTCAAATGGACCCAGAGTCCGAATCGATCGAACATTAAATGGAACAACACTTCACTTTAAACCAAGGAGCGTGATCTCTCAATTGACAAGGTTAATAATAATAATAATCTGCCCATCTCTTGAACGGTTAAAAAATCCAGACATCCTTCGAGACTCGAGCTTATTTTCTTTCCATTCCCTACTTCCCTTTTGCGTTTAGGACTCAAAAGAGATTTGGTTTCGTCTGTTAAACTGTAAAAAATGTAGTGCTAAAAATTATAAATGTTAAAAAAATAATAGTAATAAGTAAACTAAATAAAAAAATAGTAATAATAAATAAATTTAATTAAATCTTTTTAATACTTTTGGAACATACTGTATATGTCCCGTTGTGGATGTGTTAAAAAAGTTTAAGTTTTTAAAAATCAGATTTTGATCGCTGATCTATCTACCTCGTGTTTTCAATGCCTCGAAAGCCCACTGCCTTCATCCTATACAGGATGGGGTTCAACGAGAATATTCCCTTATCTTCAACAATACGCAATTCAATCCTTCCTCTTCTCTTAACATTCTTGGCGTTTCCTTTTCTCCTGATCTTTCCTGGAAAGATCATAATTATATACACTCTTTCTAAAACAGCTTCTAAGAGGTTAGGTGTGCTGTACCGGCTCTACGTTTCTTCACCCTTATTCAGTTGCTGTCTCTGTACAGGGGTCTAGTTTGCCCCTGTATGGAGTACGTTTCTCATGTGTGGGATCACTCAACCCACACAGCTCTCTTAGACCGAGAGGAATCATTGGCTTTTCGTCTCATCATTTTCTCGTCTCTTATTGACTGTCTTCATTCCCTCTCTCTTCGCCGCAATGTTGCCTCACTTTCTCTTTACTGTCGCTATTATAATGGATATTGTTCTCCTGAACTCTCTAACTACATGCCTCCTCTTTCAAGGAGAGCCCGCAGTACCAGACTTTCGACATATTCTCATCCCTTTTCTATCCAACTCTAAAATGCAAGGGTTAATCGATATTCCCAGTCTTTCATCTACTCAACGGGTCAACTCTGGAACAATCTTCCTCAATCCATCCTTCTCCCTGTCCATGATCTCCACTCTTTCAAACACAGTGTGTCCAGCCATCTCGAAAACTCTGGACCTTAATTTCGACTCTTTCCTTCTCCTTCTAAAGATGTTGGGATATTTTTAGTTCGCCCTTGACCACTCCTTCTTGCATAAAAAAAAACTTAGGCCATTTATCTTCATTCACCTATTTATTATAACACGAGAAAGTTCACAAAAAATATCAGGTTAGGACAGGAAGTGCGGCTTAAAAGATAATTAATAAATAAAAGGAAGAGAGTGGGTGATGAGAAAGAACCCTGAGGAACACCACTATTAATGGCTTTAGAAGAACAGTGACCATCTACAACCGTAGCTATAGATCGGCCGGAAAGGAAATCAGAGATGAAGGCACAGAGAGAAAGATAGAAACTGAAGGAGGGTAGTTTAAAAATTAAGGATTTGTCTAGCGCAATAGAAAAAGGTTTCACCGAAATCTCGAAAGGAGGATGACCAAGAGTCGGAAAGATATGCAGGGAGATCGCCAGTAGAGCGTCCCTTGCGGAACCGATTGATGATCTCAAAGAAGATTGAGTACCGAGGTGTTTAAGAATCTTCCTATTAAAGATGGATTCAAAAACTCTAGAACGGAAAGCGCTCAAGGCAACTGGACGATAGTTGGAGGGTTGATAGTAGTCACCCTTCTTGGGGACGGACTGGATGAAAGCGAACCCCGAGCAGGAAGGCAAACTAACAGATGAAAAACATAGACGAAAGAGTTTGCCTAGGTACGGTGTCAGTACAGAAGCACAGTTCTTGAAAACATCTGGAGGGACCCCATCAGGACCATTCGCCTTCCTAGGGTTGAGCCAGATAGGGCCGAAAAAACAGCTTTGGAAGAGATTCTAATTTTAGACATAATTACGTCAGAAGGAGGAGGAGGAGGAGGAACAGTACCGGAATCGTCCAGGTTGAGTTGGAGGTGAGAATGATCAGGAGAAGCGGCAACTGAGCCGTTAGAATGGAAAAGAGGCGGGAAAGAAGAAGTAGTAGTAAAGTTGTCGGAGAGGTTTTTAGCTAGGTGCCAGAAAGAGCAAGAAGAATTAGAACTAGATAGGCTTTCACATTTTTGTCGGATAGATGAATTTTTGGAAAGGTGAAAAGATTTTGCACGATTCCAGGCAGAAATATAAATAGAGAGAGTTGGGAGTTGGAAGGCAACGGTACCTTCTGAAAGCCCCTTCTCTTTGGCGGATAGCAAAGATAAACCATGGTATTTTTTGCATTAGTAATAGGAAAAGAACAGGGATGGGAAACTGAATCGAACTGGAATCGATAAAATGATAAAACCGATATTATTTTATGAACTGAAATAGAAAAAAACTCGTCAGAATTTTTTTCAGTTCAACTAAAATTGAAATTCGAACCGAAATTGAAAAACAATCAAAAACTGAAATCTGAATTTGAATAGATTAAAAATTTTGCGTTTCAGTTTTGAGGAGCATTTGGATTGAAAAAAAAATATAAATAACGTGAATTATTTTCCTTTTTTTGCGATTTAACATTTGTATGGATTTAAAATATCCATTTCTCCTTTAATTCGATGTGGAACGGCTTTTAGCTCCATTAGTGTGGAACGGCTTTTTTCTCCGTTTCTTTGACGACTTAAAATCAATCTGAAAAGTTTGTTGTCCAAAAACATTGACAGTATTTTAATTGTTCACTAATTTTAACATGCGAGTTTACAAGGTTTTTGTATTTAATAAACTGAGGTGCATTTAATTGTTTTATTTCTCTTTCTAATACTATTATTTATATATTTTATACATGTCGTGCGCTCTAAAATTTAAAAAGTGTACGAATTAATAAAACATTTCGAATTGAAAGTTCTTTGTTTAAAAAAAAAAAAAAAAAAAAAAAAGTTTCGTGCTGATTCAATTGGCTAGATATGCTTACATGTTTAATCATACAAAAGTAAAGGTAGTTACTAAAGCAAATTCTCTCTGAAAAACAGAAATCGAATGTAAATACAAATATAAAATTAAATATGAATTTGTCAATCGGGTACCCCCAAAAAAAATAATATAAATAGTACAAAGAAATTCTTCAAGAAATCTGAAAAAAAACTGGAATCGAAATTTAAATTGAATCAAACCGAAAAATATAAAACTTAAATCGAAAAATAAACTCGAATCGGGAAAAAAAAAAAAAAAAAAAATCGAAATTGAAATCGATATTTTTGCAAACTTAAATTGAAATCGAAAACTGGACTTAAAAATTTATCAGTTTCCCATCCCTGGAAAAGAATATGGAACATATGCTTCCATGCCCGAGAGAATCACCTCCGTGTTTCGCTGAACGCATTCGGAGGTGGCCCGGCCTCGGAAGCAGTAATCACTCCACGGGAAATCATAGTACTACCTAAGCTTAAGGTCTTCCCAATCGTCGGCGCCAAACTGCCAAAGGCGCCTTCTCTTGGGAGAATTCAAGAAACATACAAGATTGTGGCCGAAGGAGCCCAACGGAGAAAACGTTTGACATAGTAAGAAGGATGAGTGGTGAGGAACAAATCCAGAATGTTGGGGCTATTTGAAGGGATCGGAGATACGTGTAGGGTGCTGTACAATCTGCTCTAGGTCATTCAGAATAGAGAAGTTGTAAGCTAGTTTCACTAGGAATGTCAGCGAAATGGGAGGAAAGCCTAAGGTGGTGGTGAACATTGCAATCACCTAAAATAGAGATTTCAGCGAAAGGAAAGTGGAATAGAATGTGTTCCACTTTGGAAGCGAGGAATTCAGAGTTATGAATAGTCAGTAAAATTAAAAGAAAAGTAGACAGCTCAGGTGTATTTAGTTTGAGATTGGCATGCAAGTCGTATTCATTATGGTCCCTCGAGATTTTAACATTTGTTATTACAATCTTACAATTGCGATAATCAGTTTGGAAATGCTGTTTGAGCAGATCCTAAGGCGAGCTTTAAATTAATGAGGTTAGGGAAATTCAGGCTAACAGATGAATTTGGAAAGGTTTACAAAATTACATTTAAAACAGAATAAAATTAACCCTCAGTTACTATCGTTGGGTCAATTCTGACCTTGAGTACATTTGATTATTTTAACATGGAAAATAATGATAGTAGTTAAGGGTTAAGATAAATGATAAATATTAAGTCTCACGTAGACCAATTCTTCGGAACTTTTTACAAAATTCCTGATTGGCCCAAATTGGTTATGTAGGGAGTAACTGATCAATGTAAAATGACCACTTAACCTAGTGTAATCTGGTCTTCATGAAACTTAATATTGGCTAGACAAATAGTAAAATCTGGTAGGCTCTTATAATCTGAATCAAACTAAATAGATCTCTGAAATGTGCAATAATTAGTGTATTAAAATAACCACTAGACCCACAGAGGAAGATGGAGACAAATTTTGAGAAAACAGATCTAAGTGGACAGACCGTAATTGAGGCCCAAATTGAGAAGTTCGGCAGAAATGACCAGATATAATAATGTCTTTCAAATGAAAATACTAGTTGCAAATTTGCCGAGTCCCTTTTTAGATAGATAGTATTACTAGGTGGGTATGGGTATCACTGGTCCTATTTCCCATGATATATGGAACCACTATAATCAATCTCAAAGTTGGTACATCACTTCTGCCAAATTTCTCATATGGCTAACGTCAAAAGCAGTGTAGATATATATAGAGTACTGGGCTTTGGCATTTTCAGCCTGTGCGGGAATCTGACTAAATCAGCGAACAGCTGTTGGCCCTTAGTGACTCGACCTGATCCCCCAAAATAGAGTTACCTGTCCCCCGTTTTCTTTTAACGTCATCGCTGACGTTATTACTGAAATGGAAGTTTCTACATTGTTACAAAGTACCGCGGCACATTTTAAAGGCATTTTGCACTTATTTACAATATACAACTTTAATTAACTTTGAATGCTTTGAATATGAGACGCCGTTAATTTTTTGTTTACAGTTGAATCATCACGTCATCAACCCCCCAGCATCTTCGATTGGCTGCAAAAGTATTCTCCGTCCGAGTTGCATGATTATAATATTGCAGTTTTTAAGAATATTAATTAATTAAGAAATTACAAATTAAATACGTAATTTCATAAAAATAAATTTTGTACATTGAAATTACTTTTCGGCATTGTACTGAACAAAGAATTTATGCCCTGTCCTCTGCCTCTGTTTGTCGTTGAGAGCTTCTCACGGACTACGTCAAAAATCTCACTGTGAAGCCAGTATGCGAAACGCGATGGGAGTGTAGGGTCAACAGCATTAGAGCTATTCGATACCAGACATTTGAAGTCCACGATGCCCTTATTACATTAGCTGAATCGGAGAAAGCAGACGAAGTCATCCGTCATGAAGCACTTACTCTCGCAGACCAACTAACTAAATATGGTTTTCTCATCTCTATCGTGATATGGTATGGCATCCTTTTCCAGGTCAATCTGGTAAGCAAGACCATGCAAAGCAAAAGTAGCAATATTGTTGCGGCCAAAAATATGATAATAGCTTGCCGTAAGTACATTGTAAAATACAGAGATGTAGGGCATGAAGAAGCTTTAATAAAAGCTAAGGAAATGGCTGAAAAGCTTGGTGTTGTTTGAGAACTGCTGCTTTAGAAAAAAGTATTTCCATAAATCTTTGCAAAACTAATATCGATATTTTTATGAACCCAAGAGGAACGACCCCAGGGTGAGAGAGAGTTGGAGGCAGGGCCGGATTAACCATTAAGCAAAATAAGCCCGTGCTTAGGGCATCAAGGGAAGGGGGGCACCACAGAAATTTTCCATTGTCGGATTTACCATGGATTTATTATACTATTATAATCGCGGCTTATAGCCTATAAGCTGTTGAAAACTGAATTATATATATTCATATAGAGTATTTATTTTTTTTCATTGTTTGAATTTGTAGTGAACAACATCATTTTATTTTATGGTTTATTTTTGTTTATATTTTGAATTACATATATATGGGGCACCAAAATCTTTTAAGTGCTTAGGGCCTCTAAAGGTCTTAATCCGGCCCTGGTTGGAGGGGCCTCAAAGCTGAAATTTGGATATGTTGTTTGGACCACAAAGTGGTAAACATGAATCGATATTGGTGCTCAATCAATTTCTTCCAACCTATGTCAAGAGTTCCCTCAATATTCATTGTATTACAATTGCGATGGATAAAATGCACGAGTATTTAAAAAATTGTCAACCAACGTACCTGTACTTCTCTGCAATGGCGGGTTGTACAACAGTTGCTTCGAGTTCCTTTTCTTTCGCTTCAGTTCTTGTTCTTCGATTTCGATTTTCTTTGTGCGTTCCACCACCTGTCATAGAAGCTGCGCTTTTAAAATCTTTGAATATTTGACTTTCAATGCGAGGACAGATCCAGACACCAATATCATATCTTTAACTGTGCAACATACCAAATATGAGTAAAGTGAGGGTAGGATGTCTAATGAGTAACAAAGAAATCTGTCAGATGGTAAGATCACTCCCATCGGCGTGATATTAAAGAAAATTTACTTAATTCCTGCACTGATATTGAGCAATATAAGTGTTCTCAAATTTTCTAAAGTGCTTTAACGGTCACAACGTGAGTTTTAAATTATTTTGTGGTTGATGAAATAAATATACTGTAGTTCAACTAATGAACTTGAAAACTTGCCTGTAACAATAAATATCGGTTAACTTAAGTTAAGACAAATAATAAAATATGGTAGGTTATGGCCCGCATCACGCTGAATAAAACCCATGATATCACACAACCTTTTGTTGAAGTCATCACTGAATCGTGCCTCGATTAAAACCGCTTATACACTGACTAGCAACACTCGAGGTCTGAAAACGTATCTTGTATATTAATCACTACTTAATGAAGAGAGTTTGAAATTTTTCGAATCCTGATAGTTGCGCTCATTAGTCTTAGGACACTCTTGAGAACACACAGCGACACCTGGCATATATTTGTTGTGTGTACTACAAACGGTTGTAACATTTTATGAATGAATGTTTAGTGAGTGAGCGCTGATTGGTTGGTTGACTCATTGCCAAATGTCTTTAGAACATAATTATTTTCATTCATCACTCTGGTTTACATATTCCTAAGGAGACATAAATGAATAATAAAATATAAATACAAGAAAGGGCTGTATATTCACAAGGAAGGGTGTCAATGAAGTGAATAAAAAATGGTCTTGTAAAAAAAAAAAAAAAAAAAAAAAAAAAAAACCATTTGGAAGTGGTAACAGTGTTCATGATATTGGCAAGCCTGAACGAACTGAAGTTTCAATGTATGAAAATAGAGTCGTTCGTCGGCATTATTGTGCCCTGAGCAAATTCCACGACCTACGCTACCCATCCTCCCTGTGTTTACTTATTGATTCATTTATTTATTTATTTATTAACATTTAAATTGAACATAGATTCAGATATTATTGTTATAACAAAGACAGAGCAAAAAACCTGATTAAAGGGTGATCCAGAGAAATGGGACCCAAAAGAAACCCCTGTAACTCTTAAAGTATAAGTCCTTTATAAAATCATACGCATCATTCGAAAGAGGATAGTTACAAGTTTGTACAGGATTGTATAGGTTTTGACAATACAAGACAAGATAAGATACAAAACAAAATAAAAGTGTTAGTTAAAACTAACCCTTCAAGATGACTGCATGGACTGTGGAACAGCTGCGTTTCATAACTGAGCAATATTATGAGCATGGAAGAAGTGTAGTTTCAGCTCTTAGAAGGTGATTTTGACATCTGAAAATTTGTCTTGAAAGATCTTTGAGCTGAAACTACACTTCTTCCATGCTCATAATATTGCTCAGTTATGAAACGCAGCTGTTCCACAATCCACAGTCCATGCAGTCATCTTGAAGGGTTAGTTTTAACTAACACTTTTATTTTGTTTTGTATCTTATCTTGTCTTGTATTGTCAAAACCTATACAATCCTGTACAAACTTGTAACTATCCTCTTTCGAATGATGCGTATGATTTTATAAAAGGACTTATACTTTAAGAGTTACAGGGGTTTCTTTTGGGTCCCATTTCTCTGGATCACCCTATATATATATCAGGTTTTTAATGAAAAAAACAATGTTTTAATGCATATTAAATTTTAATAACATTAAACATTACCAGATTGATGGGTATCTGTAGGTTTCATACGTCACTGATTAGAATATCTTCCAGTTGGCAAATGGACGGCAGCTGAATGGATACGACTAGTATGGCATTGTTATATCTGGAGGAAATGCTATTTCTAGATCAGCAACACTGATATAGCAATAAACAGTCACTGAGAGAATATTATTTAAAAACGAAGAATGTTTTGTATTGAGGCAGCATCATAAATGCATATAATTGTTTTGTATTAATAAGTTTCATGTTACAACTTAAGTGGTTGAACATGCAGCCGTGACTCTTGGCGGTCTCTCACCTCAAAGGAGAGAATTACAGAAAATAAAACTATTACAGTGATTTATACCAATAAACATAGAGCCATTTAAACGCTGATATTTGACAATTTTGCAAAGGTGTTACACATTCATAATTACCATTGTATTCGAGATACTCGTATTTTATACACGAACACAAATTTAATATCTTGTCCAGCCACCGTTGTTGTCTATGACTTCCTGCAGTCGATGTGATACAGAAAAATATTTAATACGCACCCATGCTATCCAAAAAAGAGGCCATTCACTTCTTACGTCCTGAAAAGCAGTGACTCACCTGAATTGAAAGTAGAATTCTCTGAAAATGCGTCAAGATCTTATTTTGAAGTTTGAGTTTGCAAAGAAAAAAATAGGTACATTTTGGGCAAAAGTGGATGGGGAGCATCCTTTGCTTGCTGAAGAGGCAAAGAAAGTGCCGGTGCCTTTTGCGACAAGTTATCTTCGTGAGGCAGGCTTTACAGCAATGATGGTCATAAAGAACAAACTGCGAAATCAGCTGCACATTGGGCGATTTACGCAGCGCCTTGAGCGAAACTGAATCCAGAATTCGGCGTTAGTTGAGCTTCTAGAAACAGTTGCATCCCTCGCACTAGACTAGTAGTTGGTGGTGACGCGTTTTGCTTGCTTCCTATGTAATGTTGTAGCCATTCTTTGACCAATATCATGTGTGTTTAACTTATACATAAGGCACTGTGCGTATAGAAATATGCGAGTATTATGTATATAAAATTTGAATAATTATTCTCATGCTCAGTAAAATGAAGTTTCCTGTGCTTTTTGCAGGGGGATAATTTCCATTTAGCGATTCACCAAAAGGAGTAATCACAAAAAAAGTTTGGGAACCGCTGGTATAGCAGTTTAATGACCATTTTCCAAACTATTTCCGCATTCCAACAATTTCACCTGACTTTTAACATGAAACTTATTAATACAAAACAATTATATTCATTTATGATGCTGCCTCAGTACAAAACATTTTTAGTTTCTAAATAATATTTCTCTCAGTGACTGTTTATTACTATATCAGTATTGTTGATGTAGAAATAGCATTTGTTTCGGATATAACAATGCCATACCAGTAGTAGCCATTCAGCTGTCGTCCATTTGCCAATTGGAAGATATTCTAAGCAGTGACGTATAAAACCTACAGATACCCAGCAATCTGTAATGTTATAATGCTATTAAAATTTAATATGCATCAAAACATCGTTTTTTATTCATAAACTGCCTATAATATATATATATATATTATATATATCGTAAAGAAACGACGCTTGTATAGGAGATATTCCGCGCGACGAGACGAGAGAGAACGGAACAAATGAAAAAATGAGGTAACCACCTGGGAATCGAACCGGGATCTTCCGATTGCGCGGAATATCTCCTATACAAGCGTCGTTTCTTTACGTTATTTATACTGCGTGTTCTTTGCAGTTGTATATATATATATATATATATATATATATATAATCGTAAAGAACGACGCTTGTATAGGAGATATTCCGCGCAAGACGAGAAAGAGAAAACAACAAATGAAAAAATGAAGTACCACCTGGGTGGTACTTCATTTTTTCATTTGTTGTTTTCTCTTTCTCGTCTTGCGCGGAATATCTCCTATACAAGCGTCGTTCTTTACGTTATTTATACTGCGTGTTCTTTGCAGTTGAATGTATATTATATATATATATATATATATATATCAGGTTTTTGCTCTATCTTTGTTATAACACAAAATAAATAAATAAATTAATCAATTTGGAATTTGCTCAGGGGACAATAATGCCTACCATTACAGAGCTGGGCAATAAATACATTGAATGTATTTAAATACTAAATACATGGGAGAAATGTATTTAAATACTAAATACATTTTACGAATGTATTTAGATACTAAATACAAAATACATCAATTGTATTTAAATACATTTGTAAATACATTTTAAATACATACAAATTTTAACATATGCATTCACTAATTCATGTTTTGATAAATTTCTACTTTAGGGGACACGGTGAATTTCGAAATAAATACACCACTCGATAGATCAGACGATTTTAAAAGCTTTTTCATCAATGAATTTTCCATCGCAAATTGGATTTATTGCAACGAGTTAGTTACACAGGCCCAATTAAGGCAGAGCCGTTTTGTACGATTATTCGGTCAATTTCAAGATATTTTTTGATGTCTAAAAAACACTTACCTTCAGATGAGTGTACAGATTCGTTGTAGCATTGCTTGTAGCAGAGACTTCGTGTTTACACAGCAAGCAGGTGCACTTTACCTTATTACCGTCTTTAGATTTAATTTTAAAGTATTTTCCATCAAACAGAGGGTGCACTAAATTGTTATCTGCAGATATATCACTGTTTGATTCACCGGATTTGCTTGTTGAAGCCATGACACGCACACGATAAAGAAATCAACCGCTTTCGACTAAGAGTGGCACACAACTGATTGAACTGACACGTTGAAACATGAACCATGCTGTACTACACTGTCGACGCGTCGTACTGTGCTAGTACAGAACGTGTATTAAACCAGTAAAAGTATTTACATTTTTATATTTTGAGTATTTAAATACATTGTATTTAAATACTTATTAAAGTATTTAAATACATGAAAAACAATGTATTTATAATACAGTTCTAAATACACAAATGTATTTAAATACGTATTTAAATACACAAATGTATTTAAATACAAATGTATTTAAATACTGCCCAGCTCTGCCTACCAACGGTTCTTCTTATACAGGGTGTCCCAGAATTAACTATCTATTTCAATGAAATCGGACAAATTTTTTAAAAACACACTTTTATTTATGTTTATCATGTTTAATATGTGTTAAAAATGTATAAATTTCTAAATTTTTTTCATAATTTTTTTTCAGAATTTTTTCATTATCTGGTCCAATGAAAGACCGTCTGAAGTCATAGAATGGCAGAGAGACTCTCCAAAAGTTAACGTGTGGCTTGGAATGACCAAATCCAAAATTTATGGCCCATTCTTCTTTGCGGGAGCAACTGTAACAGGTACCGTCTACCTTGATATGCTTCAGCAGTTTCTCGAACCACAGCTTCTTGATGATGGCATTCTTGATAATGTGTTTCAACAAGAAGCATTGATCTTTTGGCGATAAACCATTGTTTTTATGAAACCCCATGCAAAGAAATCCAGGGGTGTCAAATCCGGAGAACGCGGAGGCCAAGGTCGAGGTCCTCCACGTCAATCCACCGATTCGGAAGGCGTCTGTTGAGGTATTCTCGAACAATTAGAGCATAATGACATGGTGCTCCATCTTGTTGAAACACAACATTATCAAGAATGCCATCATCAAGAAGCTGTGGTTCGAGAAACTGCTGAAGCATATCAAGGTAGACGGTACCTGTTACAGTTGCTCCCGCAAAGAAGAATGGGCCATAAATTTTGGATTTGGTCATTCCAAGCCACACGTTAACTTTTGGAGAGTCTCTTTGCCATTCTATGACTTCAGACGGTCTTTCATTGGACCAGATAATGAAAAAATTATGAAAATAAAATTCTGAAAAAAATTTAGAAATTTATACATTTTTAACACATATTAAACATGATAAACATAAATAAAAGTGTTTTTTTAAAATTTGTCCGATTTCATTGAAATAGATAGTTAATTCTGGGACACCCTGTACATTGGAACTTCAGTTCAGGATGACAAGCTTGCCAATACCAGTTTTTTAGTCGTTTTTTTTTAGTTTTTACTATTTTTTATCCACTTCATTGTTAATATATATCTCCTTGAATTTATATTTAATTATTCATTTATGTTTCGTTAGTAATATGTAAACTAGAGTGAGGAATGAAAATAATTATGTTCTAAAGACATTTGGCAATGAGTCAACCAACCAATCAGCGCTCACTCACTAAACATTCATTCATAAAATGTTACAACCGTTTGTAGTACACACAACAAATATATGCCAAGTGTCGCTCTCTGTTCTCACGAGTGTCCTAAGAATAATGAGTGCAACTGTACACTGGGTTTACGCAAATGCCTAAGATTTAGAAATATAAAGACTGCCTACGTCAACTTGAATGAAATTCAGAAGTAGGTTATTATGATCATTGTAATTAATACGAGCACTGGGCCAACGAACATAATGTAAGGAAATACAGTCAAAATTTTAGAAAGTAGGCCTAAGTAATCAAAATGTAAATTAGGATTCATCAGGCAGACTGGAGTGCAGCATTACAAATGTAGATAGGAACTGTACAAATAAATATAGAGCATTTAAAGGTATTGAGGCTGAAGTTGAGAAGTTTGGCAGAAAGTTACCAGATCTGATGGGTCGCATTTCAAGTTAAATAATTAGTTTCAAATTGACTGGATTTACTTTCAAATGGTAAATTCTTAGTTCAGAGGCGCCTTTCAAATTTTTATTGTACATGCATAAAAGTTACACCATTGGATTGGAAATTATTTATTTATGAGCACTGTGAGGTGGCAAAAGAACCTAACCTAACCTAGGCATTATTCGACCTAAACCGGGCATTATTCGATCTAACCCAGGCATTAATAATAATAATAATAATAATAATAACAGAACCCCTTACCTGCTATTAATATCCTGAATTATATAGAGATCTATCGATCTACAGAAGCTAAGGCTAACAAAGACCCTAAGATCCACTCTAAGGTTTACCCGAGAGAAAGGAGAGAGTAGGGGGTTAAAAGAAGAGAATAAGGAGTTTCTTATTACAGCGGCAATAAGAAACAAAGACATATCTTTCTTTTACAATGTCAAAACAAAAATGTTGGTAATCCTTTATATCGAAACCAACCAGAAACTGAGCGAAACCGACCCCCAAATACACAAGTGAAAGATGGGGCAGGCAGGGGCAGTGTGGGTTAGGGTTAGGCTGACCATACGTACCGTTTTGACCGTTTTTTTATGGGTTCTGTATGGCTGTAACTGAAGAATAATTGTAAGCTCAATATGTTTATGTACTTACTTTTTCATGAATACAGAATATTACATAACCCCCGTCCCTTTTTTGCCATCCCAATGTCCCGTTTTTGTCTCAAGGAAATATGGTCAGCCTAGTTAGGGTAGGACTATTGATATTATCGATCGACAGTGGGTCCACCAAGCGATCACTCCTGAAACAACATGGTAGTCAATGTTGACGATCCACGATCGGGCCGGATTCACACAATAAACAACATATTTACCACTCTTTAATTCATTAGGATTTTTGATTGGGGATACCCGGACGAGCGAGGTGGGGACCACCCGAATTTAGGGCTCCGAAAAAGAGGAAGAAAAGACAAAAACTTTAACCAACATCAATGTGATATAACCATAGGCGCAATATAAAGATGGAAGCTGACTGAGGAGATGCTCGAAAAGATGAACTAGTTTACCTGATCCAACCATCCAAGTCTAAAATTACTGATATTCTCTAAAATTCCAACCATGCTCTTCTTGTTGCAAAATGGACTTGATTTAACTGGTTGATTACAGATGTCTCAGGGTGTGCCCTTGATTCTCTGATTCTCCTGGATTTTTCAAAGCACTCATTGTTCATTTTTTTCAGGATTCCGGAAAATATACAGTGCCTTTTGGTACTTCTTGGACTATTCCAAAATTTCTACCACACCACTTCCAGTAGAAACCAGCACAAGGACTACAGAGAGGCCAACTTCCGATTCACTATAGCTTCCGCACCAAACGGAATTATAGTTAGAAAATGGCGTCCATGGTGAATCCAAGAGCTGTAGAATATCTTCAACACTGAGATTTGCTTTGTCTACAAGGCATCTTCCAATATAATTCTGCAGAACTTCACCACTTCCAGCTTGACCAGTAGTACTTTCAGGCTCAGGCTAAGTCACATGATTAAGATTTTCCTGTGCAGCAAGTTCTCACTTGGGGTTATGGTCAAGATTAAGAGATGTTCCTTCTTGAAGACCCCGATGTGAAGATGAAATGAAATCTAAAAGTGATGTTTGACATTTTATGGAGTTGAAGTACAGTAACACCCATGTCACAGTAAACGTGAAATAAACCCTCCACCTGTAAGGGAATAATGTACAGTACCTACTGAAGTGTAGTGTAGAGTGGACCTAATTCCAATTTCTAATTGTTGAAAGATTCGACGGCGATGCAACAACTCAACCCGAAGAAGATAGTTTAAGTCGTCGCAACCTAAGCTAATCTAATTACACTCGGGAGTCGGAACCTACCACATAAACTAGCTAAGTTGACACGTGTCTATGGAAAAAAGCCTCACTGGTATTAGGCTTTAACGGTTATCATTTCCCTCGATGTTAAAGTATGCTCGAAACCAGAATTAATGTGTAAAATGTTACATATAAAGAAGCCTGATGAAGTAAGTACGAGTATATATGGTTGTAATTGAAGTGTTTGATGCGAATAGGCTCAAGATTCACGAGAGCGCTATATTAGGTATTAGTTTGGTATTCAATTGGAAATGAATACAGATGTTAATATTGTTCGATTTTGAATGATAGAAATTAAAAGTATAGGAACTCGGAGTCTATCACTAAGTGAAAGTGTGTGTGGTGTGTGTGTGTGTGTGTAAAAGCGCCTCGGTGGTGTAGTGGTTAGCGTCGCTGACTACGAATCCATTGGCCCCGAGTTCGAGACCCAACGGCAGCCGGCGCGCAGCAAAACCCAGCTGTTCATCCTTCCACAATAAATAAAATGGTTGGTAGATAAATGGGTATGAAACTTTACTAGGTAATAGTATTAATGGAGAATATTAATGATTTTAGTTATGAGATATAAATTTTGAAGTTCTAAAACTTTTCTGTTCTGAATTGAATAGAGTCGAATTCAAAAGGCTGCTGCGAGAATGAAATTCTGTTGAGGAAAGATCATATTAAGTTATCATTGTTAATGTGATTTGTTAATATGAACGGCTGGACTCTCGTAAATGAACAGGTAACATCTTATATCAGATATTATCCAATATAATAACGCTTATAATCATGGGAGCTTTTCCGAAATTTGGACCGTTTCCAATTGTTTTGAAATAAGATATTTCTCCAAAAAAAAGACTTACATTTTTTTAATCAGCGTAAAAATCTACATTAAATATCTTATTTTCAAAAAAATCGGAAACCGTCCAAATTTCGGAAAAAGCTTCCCTGACGGTCTTTGATTCCTTCGTTTGGCCTTATTCCACATAGATTCAACGCCTTGTGTTAGGTTAGGTTAGGTTAATTTCCCCCAAAAATATATTTTTTAAATCAGCGTAAAAATCTACATTAAATATCTTAATTTAAAAAATAGGAAACAGTCCAAAATTCGGAAAAGGCCCTAATCATGATAAAACGAGATATGATAGTTGAATTCGAACCAATTACAGTATTTAAACTTTTGTATTCTTTATTTGAAAGGTGACGCTTGTACGGTAGGCGCCAGATTGGATTAATTTAATTGAATTATGTTTTAGATTTGTCGAGTTATTCTTAACAGAATCACATTCATTAGCGAGGTTTAGTCCAAAGAATTTTGATCGGACCGGCGTTTATAAAAAATAAACTTTGAATTAATTCGAGGGACCCGAGCCGCCTCGGCTTCCCCTAGATCTGCCCCTGGTTATGCCTTAAGCCAGCCATGTTATAAACACGAAGCAGTAACAGAAACTGGGTCCGGAAACGTGGATATTGTTTAGATTTGTGTTAGCTCATGTTGAAAACAAAGCAACATATTTTGATATCTTAAATATTGAAAGCAACTAATTTAAATTAAATAAAACTAAAGTGAATTTAAAAATCCTAATAAGGACACTATAGTGCTAATAACTAATAGGAGGAGGAGGTTGTAGACACCAATTGATCAAGGAAGTACTCCGGAGGGGACATTAGGCAGGAGACAGGGAGTGCTGGAACTCCGTTTCTCCCCTCACTGTCCTCTCTGCTGATATTTTCTTGTCTCATCTACCCTGTGAGCAGTCCAGCATGCTTTCCAAAACACACTTCTTCTCCCTCCATAGATTTCAGACACTACACATTCTTTTCAAAATTAAAAAAAAAGGCATCGTGGGCGTCGGAGACCTTGATTTTGGTTCTTTCCTTCTTATATAGGATTGGTATTTTTGCGGGCGCTCGTCCTTGCCCCCTCGTTCCTACATAAAAAAGAATGTAATGCACTCGCTTCTGAATGAAGGAACAAATCTGAGAGAGATAGAGAGAGGGACAAGGACAAGAGGAAGCCCCCAAAGACCTTTTGGTCCACCCGGAGAGGTTGTTCCTGTTATTAAACTATTAATTTTTGAACTATTCTAGCAGTAGTAGAAAACTGGATAGGAAATCATAAGGCTCTTTCCCCACTCTCCGCTCCCTCCCCGCCAAAGGCGGTATGGAAAAGGGTTGAAAAAATACCTTGACCCTGGAAAAGTAGCCAAGAAAATTTTACAGGAAAGCTAGCTCTATAATTACGTCGTAAACACAGAGATCGGACACTAGATAGTATCGCTGTATAAACTAACCAATAATATACTTGTGCCGATCGTACATTAAATAGAGCAGAGCATCTTTTAACCTAGTGAGTGGGCGACATGAATGTCACCCAGTGAAGAAAATTTTAGGGTACTGGGCGACAAGGAATTTTCAAAATTTGTAAAAATAGAATTGTCTTGGGAGTTGTCTTGGAAGCCATATAAATACATATAATACATGCACATATGCCACAATTAGAACTGTTTATCCTAAATGTAAATATGAAATTTACATTGAATATTTATTTTTAGATAATGCTAGTGTTATTTCAGACCACACGGGGATGGTGGCCTGATTAGGTAACATCCGGATCCATAGTATCCTTAATCCAGGGGTGTGCTGGGACGGTTCAGTCCGGTTCGCCCGAACCGGTTGTTAAATTTTGATTGGATCACCGAACCGTTTGTGTTTTTAACAAATATTTAACAGTCAGTAGAAATATATTTATATCTAAATTTTTTCATTTTTTCAGGATTTTATAGAAAAATATAGGTAGTATCACAAGCAGTGGTCATTTCAATATTTATTTATTTTTTGATGAAAAATTAGTTTATTTTTAGCTAATTATGTCATTAGTGAGTATAAAGAATATGTTAAATAATTTCTGCCAAAATGTTGCAAAATGCTGTTTGGAAAAGCTAAAATGCGGACCCCGCTGGGGGAGCTACCGCTCACCCCAGACCCCATAGCTTAATGACTTGCGCCATTGGCGCTCGCCGATTTACACCCCTATCTGTATCAGAACCGGTTAAGAAATTGGCAGCACACCCCTGCCTTAATCCCCCTCCCACTTCCCGATCTGCCTTTGTCGCCCAGTGGGAAAAGCTTAAAAAATG
Source organism: Bathynomus jamesi (assembly GCA_023014485.1). NCBI lineage: Eukaryota > Metazoa > Arthropoda > Malacostraca > Isopoda > Cirolanidae > Bathynomus > Bathynomus jamesi. The sequence goes on along the minus strand of JAJOZX010010008.1, from coordinate 13,912 downwards.
CTTTGAAATAGAGGATTAACCACTTGGTTTCGTCACAAAAACCTCGAACATATGGAAACAAAAATTAAGAACAAAAATCAGATTTTCCACACCATGCCCTCACCCGTCACGTGCATCCAGCCAACCAAGAGAAAAAAATTGTATCGGCTGAAATGCAACTCTACCTCACCTAATCCATGCCATGCATTTTTTTTTATGAAATTGTGTGTTTCTACAAAATAGTTTTCTACTCTAGACATATTAACAAGGCATGCAAGTGTGTGAGCGTGTTTTCTGTAATTGGATGTCTGATATGTGTGTGTGTCTGCCAATTCTTTAAATGTCGCCGAGTTTCAACTTAGGTCTCCCGCCATGAAAGGTATTTATGCAGCAAGTGATATAGTGACTAAGCAAAGCTGGGCACTTGCGGTTTTTTTTGCGGTACTGCGGTACTGCGGTACTACCGCACTACCAAACCGGTACCGCATAACGCAGTACCGCAAAGGATCGCTGAAAGTACAGCCTGTACTTTCAGCGATCCTTTGCGGTACTGCGTTATGCGGTCCCGGTTTGGTAGTGCGGTAGTACCGCAGTACCGCAAAAAAAACCGCAAGTGCCCAGCTTTGAATGATTAGTGAGTCGTTCATACTTCGCAGTGTTGTGCCACCAAGAGAGCAGAGAAAATCTGTCTCCGGAGAGGAATATCAGTGAGGGTCCCTGTATCTATTCCCGTCTACTCGTCACTTTCGGAAAGTGAAAGTGTTTCGTGGATCACCCGTTGTTGCCAGTACCGGATTAACGCACAGGCCACCTAGGCCCGGGACTAGGGCTCTGACCATACAGGGGCCCGGTGGCCACCCAAGTAAAAAAAAATTGATTTAATTTTCTTTTTTTGTACAAGTTACTGGCTAATAGCGATTTGGCCGCAACATTTCCTAATTCTGCCATTGCATTAAGAATGTTTTTTGACTCTTCCCTGTACAAACGCGGAAGGTATTCCTGTACAAACGTAGAAAGTATGCAGTATGGATATTAATGAGTTACGAGATAATTAATTTTAAATTTCTTCTGTGCATTTCTTTTGTACCATCATATATTATTATTTTCTGTGTTGGATCAAGTATCTTCGTGAATATATGTAATAAAAATTATGTAATTTTGTTTGAATTTCATGATTTTATAGAGTATGAGGGAGGCCCCAACACTACGGCGAATTCAAGAGTCTCTCCTTTACGGGTATTTATGAGGCAAGTGATAAAAATAAGTTGCTCGATGGTTGATCAAATTTAGGGTGGATCGATTTTACATTTTTTTCGATTTCCATATTCTAATAGAGACAAAAACTTGCGCATGCATGAGAAAATAGCCTCTGCAAAATCTTAGCTTAATAGGTAATCATCTTCTGCCCCCGGCAGAGCGATGAAAATCATATTTTAGTAGTCAAAAACGTATTCTTATAAATATTTCAATATGCATCAAAATTATTCCTAATAACTAGGGCGGTCAAAAGTCAATAAAGTCAAATTGTTTCCTATGGGGCACTTTTCGCTGAAACGACTGAAAATGCAATAAAAACACCTGTAGGGGGTATATTACCAAAGTTAATAGGTCAACCAAAAGTCAACTTTTACCTGTTAGGTCAAAAAATAGCAATAAGGTAAATAAAGTCAATTTTTTGGAATAAATAATTAAAATAACTAAAAATTGGAAGGAAGGAATTGTTTGCTGAAATAGGAACTCCTCCAGAACCGATTGCTAGCTTAGTGACTAGGATGGAAGCATCTGATTGCACCATTAGAGAGGCATATGAAACCATTTCTTCTATCAACCTTGGCGAAGATATGTGTTCAGTCAAACAATACATTGAAACAAGACTCAAGACAAATGGTATTTGTGAAATAATTAACCTCAGTAGACCTGAAATCTCACCAACAGTTTATGGTCAGCTTTTGCAATGTCAACCAACAACTGCCGCTGTAGAGAGATCTTTCTCCATGCTTAATAAATTATTAAGTAAGGATCGCAATTTTTTGCCAGAAAATGTCGGCAAATACTTCATAATTTACCACAATCGGTCAACTGATGTAGAAGAGCAAGAATAAGTAATTAAAGTATCGTTTTTATTATTGAAAGTAAAGGCAACTTTATAAGTCAATTTTTTCAATTCGTAAGGTCAACTTTCTTAATTTTTTCGGTCAACTTTTGACTGCCCTACTAATAACTATAAAGTCGATGAAAAAGACCTCATATGATCGTTTTTCCAAGCGCGTTGTCCTACGTTAATATCTTTTGCCCCCGGCAACAACGTCAAATGTTGAAAAAATAGGTAATTTATATACATATTTTCAGATCGGCTCTTTGTCTTAAATAATGCATTTATATATTTCCCATAGCATTTATATCGTTGCTTAGGCATGAAATAACACACACGCATATTGAAATATTTTAAAAATTATAAGAAAAATACGTTTTTGACTACTAAAATATGATTTTCATCGCTCTGCCGGGGGCAGAAGATGATTACCTATTAATTTAAGATTTTGCAGAGGCTATTTTATCATGCATGCGCAAGTTTTTGTCTCTATTAGAATATGGAAATCGAAAAAAATGTAAAATCGATCCACCCTATAATGATCATGCTATGTGGGGCACAAAACAATCGGAGGAATCTCTGAAGTGGGGGAGAACTAAGTGGAAGGAGGAAATTTTTAAACAAATATATAGGAGCACTGGTCCAGAGGGTCCCTCCAACTGGCCAAACCTACAATTTAAGAATTTCCACGCATAATGGGGAATAATAATAATGCATAATTTTCATTTACAAAATTAATTTATTTTTATTGCGAGAGCAAAATACAAACAGTTTGGTGGCAGGCGGTTGGGTATTCCCGTTAACAGGAAAGCACCCAATTAAGTTAATTAACTTAACTTTTTTGCCGATTAACCGATTAAGTTAATTAATTTAACTTAACTAGTTAAATTTTTTAAAAAGTTTAACTTAATTGAAATATCTCCAAATTAATTTATTAACTTCAATTAATTTTCCTATAAAAATGCTGATGCTGTTTTTAGCTTTCTGAGTAAAATGTAATAGGCTAAGAGATAAAAGGTTTGAGAACCTCCTCATCCGTAAAGTTAATAAGCATGTTTAATTTGTAAGTGAAGTATATATTTTATGTGTCTAATTTGACTATTGTTGGCAAGGAATCTGGATTATGTTTAGTGTCAATAGTGTGCAATATAAAACGTACAGTTTAGAAAACAATTTGTTATTAAATTAATTTTGCCTTCATTTTTACAATGGAAAATTATTATATACCTAAAAGTTGAGACTTGTTGGAAAAAGTTGAATTGAGACCATAAACAAATTCAATTTATTTATAAGAAACAGAAAAATAATAAAAGCTTATAGAAAAAATTAGCCTTATGTTTTGTCCTGTATAATATGGTATAATATGCAAAAAAATACATAATTCATCAGACATTGACAACCACACATATAAAGTGATCCCACATAATTACAGGTTTATCATTACTTTGATTAGTTATATATAGGGTGAACCAAATGTAGGTGGACAGTAAATGATAACGTTTATTTTGAGAATACATATTTAATTTTTTTGTATACTATAATACAAAATAAAATTTAAATAAATTTAGTTATAATATTTAATATAATAAAACACAAACACCATAGTTATAATGAACACCATAGTTATAATATAATATAACACAAACCGTATTCAACCTACTGTCCACCTACTTTTGGTTCACCGTGTATAATGATGAGTCTACAGACTACTTCCAAGAAAGAAAAAGTTAAGTGATTAACTTAATGGATTAACTTTCAAAATTAACTTAACTAGTTAATTTTTTAAATTTGCATTAACTTAATTGGTAAGAATCTGAAATGGAGCTATTGAAGAATAGGGATACCAGCCTTCTTTAGCTAGCTTTATAAAGCTAACTAACGAAAATATCATGACTTAACCTAACCAATCTTCAAGGGCGTACAGTTAACCTAACGATTGGTTAGGTTAGGTCGTGATATTTTCGTTAGTTAGCCTTATAAGCCTAACTAAAGGAGGCTGGGGTCCCTATTCTTCAATAGCTACTCTGAAATTAACTTAACTAGTTAATTTTGGAAGTTAATCGACCCAATCCTGCCAGTTTCCTATCCAATTAAGAATTTGATCCTTTATTCCGTGAGCTTAAGTTTTTCTAACAATCGCTTATGCGAAACTTTGTCAAACGTCTTTTGGAAATCTATATATACATATATTATATCTACATCTCCACTACAATCATAAATACCGATGACTTAATGTAAAAATTCCAATAAATGTGTTAAACAAGATTTTTTTTCTACGAAACCCATGTTGACTTTGTTTTATAAGATGCTCAACTATACAATCTCTAATAACTGTTCCTAAAGTTTTTCAATTATAGAAATTACATTAATAGACTTATAGTTACCGGCCTGTTGTTTATCCTTTTTTTTTTTTTTAAATTGGAGTTACATTAGTCAATCTAAAATCCGGACAATCCTATGCGACAAAGATTTATTACAAATTTGGGATCACCTGAAGATCAGGGCCCCCAGCCTTCTTTAGTTAGCTTTATAAGGCTAACTAACGAAAATATCACGACCTAACCTAACCAATCGTCAAGGGCGTACAGTTGACCTAACGACTGGTTAGGTTAGGTCGTGATATTTTCGTTAGTTAGGTTAGTTAGCCTTATAAGCCTTATAAGGCTAACTAAAGAAAGCTGGGGGCCCTGATCTTCAGGTGATCCAAAATTTGAACTACAGGACCAAGTATTTAATTCTTTAACTCTTTTAGGTGCTTTGGTTAAAAATAGTCTGGACCTGGCGATTTGTTAATTTTTAAGTTATCTATATAGTGAGAAATCTCTCTAGTGTAAACAGTTATGTCAGTAACAGTTACGAGGGAGAGAGCTATTTACTTACGCGTGTCTGCATCTCCTCTTCTCTGATGCTTTGCCGCGTGATGGTCTCTTGGAGTTGATAAGCCAAGTCAGAAACCGCTTTCTGTTTAAACAATTAAAATTTTTAAGCTTCATTTCACCAATTTTTGCGTATTTATGAACTATAATTCCAACTTTCATCATATCTATCCATCGAAATATTTATAACAAACTAAATACAAAGGTTACACAAGTACTACGGAATGTAAAATGAAGTATAGTATATAGTGTTTAGGAATAATACTCACTCCAAGTAATGCTTAATGACAGAGTATATCAATTTGCACTCCGTTTCAAATGAAAATTTACAGATATTGGTTTAGGAGTGTTTCAGTGTTTACCAGGGTTATCGATTTATTTATTTATTTTTTTTAAATAACTCATTGATTTTTTTTTTTTTTTTTATTCAAATCAGATTTCTTTTTTCAACTAAAACACACTCATTTTCTAACAGTATCAATATATCGTTTCTCGAGATGGAAACAGTTTGATCTAAGCCTTTTCAGACTCTGACCCTATTATTTTCTTCAGGTTTATTTTATTAGCTTAGGTCAAGTGGGCGCGTGACAAATTATGTTAGGTTAGTTTTGGCTAAGTTAGGTCAGCCAGGTTCATTTAGTTAGGGAAATATTTTGTTTCTTATTAATGAAGACTATAAATATTAGATACAGCATGTTTCTACAGACTGCTTTTTTGTTACAGCATTTGTGAATAAATACAAGTTTGGCAGATTTCTATTCCAAGTCTGTTTCTTACTTTAGATTAAACCATCCTAAATGAAAAAACGTTCTCTCCACTGCTGCTGATGAGGCAATAGAAGTAAATAATATTTATGAACTGTTCAATGTTTTGTCATTAATTGTTTGGCGAGTTTAATGATTTCCACCACACAAATGGAGCACCTGATGCGACAGCATTGATAAACGTGTATTTTGGAAAAGAGGATACTCAGCCTCGTACTTCAGTATAGTAGTTTTAGGTGAAGGGCAATTCTCACTGCCCCATTCCATGGCTAAATGGTCCTCTTCACTATTGAGTTGTTTTTCTTTGTAAATGGGATGAAAATAATGGATAAGAAGCAAGCTTGTGTTAGTTAGTCGCATTCTCTTTTTTAGTTTCTCTTTAGAAGCATTGTCAATTTGCTCTTCTAACGGCGGTTTTTCCAAGAATTCCCAGACTTCCGTTGCTTCTCCAATATCATCATCTTTCTGAACCTTATCCAGAGCAACATAAATATGATTATAAAAATGTTCAAAAAATTTTTCCCCAGTACATCATTTTACATTTGCATCCAGTACTTTGTAGCTAAAAGGAACTCCATTTGTCAGTTTATTAGTGTTAAATATTTAAAAAATAAAAAATACAAATTTTTAAAATCTTTATATGAAATGAAAAAGTTTATTGGCAGACCATAGTCCAGATATTAATAATACGAACTGATAACAGAATACAATGACAATTCAATTTTTTTTTTTTTATGCAGGAAGGAGTCAAGGGCGAATGCTCGCAAAAACACCCCTCCATATAGAAAGAAAAGAAGAGAGCCAGAAACAAAAAATGTTACTCAATTTTTTTTTTTCTTTTAATTTTGAAAAGATTGTGTAGTGTGTAAGATGCATTTATGTGTAGTGAGGAATAGAGGAAGAAGTGTGTGTGTGTTTGAGAGCATGCTGGACTGCTCACAGGGTAGATGAGACACGGAAAAAGATCAGCTAAAGAGGACAGTGACAGGAGAAACGGGAGTTCCAGCATTCCCTATCTTCTGTCTAACGCCCCACCCCCAGAGTGCTTCCCTGGTCGATTGGTGTCTACAATCTCCTCCTTATAATACCAAAGATAGAAATATATACAATAAATAAGAAATAATACAGTAATGTTGAAGTTAAGTGTAGCTACAGATAGACGTTTTCATACAATGAATTCCATAGCTTAGAAGACACAGCAGGAATGATGAATATCTTGGATAATAGGGTTGGTTGATTTTTTTTAATTTTGCATTAGACTGTGTCGAGTACGTCTTGTTACCTCCAGGAAGATCGGGACATTGCGGGTAGCAAACATTTGCCAAGCTGAGCATCCCGGAGGGGTTGGGGTTAATTTATGTAGGAGTCTAAAAGACCTGTTGTACAGCAAATTTAGGGTTCTGCCAGAACCTTTTTTATAATTCACCCAGAGTTGCTGTCCATATATATTACTGCAGAAAGTATGAAAGAGTGTCTTTAGCTTCACTTGTACAGCACTTAAAGTTCCTTATGGTGCTTTAGCACAAAGGCTTCGATATTGTTTTCTTATATCTGAGTCATCATTCAAGGAGCTGATGATAGTTTGACTCAAATACTTAAATTCTTGTACTTCCTCAATTGCTTCACCTCTCACTTTAAACCTAACATCAGCTGGCTGATTACAGCTTTTCGGATGGAATTGCATAACCTTAGTTTTTGTAACATTGAAAAGAATATCATGTTTCTGCGAATACACTTCGCAGACTTTTAGCAGCCGATCCAGACCTTTAACAGAGACACTTATTTACACCATATCTCGGCATAAACTAAGTTGTTTATCTTTGTGTTATCTGTACAACATCCAACTGTTACCTCTTTAAGTGAAGCAATTAATCCATCAATATACAATTAAACAGCAGAGGAGAGAGCAAGGGGCCTTGCCTCACCCCGCAAGAGGAACTAAAACATTCGAATAGTACACTGCTACTTGCCAGACCTAACAGTAAAAGGTTGGTGGGAATACCAAAATTTCGATAAATTTAATAGGTACATGGGAACTTTCCTGTCTTCTATTTTTTAAAATAAAATATTGTGGTTCACTCTATCATATGTCTTACTCAGTGGCGGATTTAAGGTGCGCGGGGCCCTAGGCCGGTTGGAGTGCGGGGCCCCAAACTACGCAAAGCTAGCTTAATTAACTGAAATGAAGATTTACACCCCGATCCCCCAGTGGTGACCTTACGGGGCCCTCAAATCAATGGGCGAGCGAAGCGTTAAAATAAATTTACTTTTTAAACAATATTCAATTTATTGATAATTAATTAGCCAAATGACCATTTCATAGTTGAACATTACACATTTGTTTTTTTGAAGCTTAACAATAAAAAATAACTATAATAATACACCATTAACAAAAAATAACTATAATACACCATTAACTAAAGAGAATACCACTTGACTGACATGCAAATGATGCAATGAGTGGGTTTTGTTTATTGCAGGCAATTTGAATTTGTACGGTACACTTAACTATTTCTCAGTCAAAAAAGATTTTTTTCTAGCCTTCTTACTTGCAAACTGTTTGATGACATCAGTAAAATCAAGCACCCTTAATTTCTCATGCTCAATGCTCAACAGGGTGAGTGAAGACAAACGGTCCTGCCCCATGGTGTTTCTTAGATAATTCTTGACTAGTTTCATCTTGGAGAATGATCGCTCCCCAGTGCAGTTTGTGACAAACATGCAGAGATAGAGTCGTAATACAATTTCAACATTAGCAAATGTTTCTACCATGTCATGTCTGTGAATTATCTCATACATTTCTAGTTCAGGACTTTTTGCAGCCTTTGCACCACCTGATGAAGGAGCACTTTCAGGTGAATCTCTTGGAATGGATTTCATAAGGTGTGCAAACTACAAAAGCTCCGACTCCAATCCAGCCTCCAAGTCCTTAGGATATGAAGACACAAGCTTTTCAGCAGATGCTTTAAGCTCAGTGTTCGTTTTGTTTGAGATTTCTGATAAAAACCCAAATTTCTCTCGAAGGTCGCTGTAAGCAGCAATGCGTTGTTGTAGGGCAGCACAGAGCTTGTCAATGATGGGCAAGAATGCAGTCACTCTAAACTTGTCTCTCCTGTCAGCATAACATCCTCCGCGGAGTCTAGTTCATCGTGGTGACGCTTGCGCTTCCTAATACGCTGCGTGTCGGCGTAGTATGCATCATTACTCGTCACATCACAGGGATCACACTTAGCCATAGCTTTTGCTTCAAAGTCATCGAACTGGGATCTCAGGTCTTTAGCAAATTGTAAAAGAGACTAGCAGTGTGACAGCTGTGTTGAGGGAGAGCCCAGATTTTTGCAGCTGGATACTGCTACTCTGAAACCTTTCCAATACTGTATCCCAAACTTCAAGAAGAATCACTGTTTCAAGTTTTTTCAAACCTTTGAGAAGACCACTTGCTTCAGCTCTTGTTTCAGCTGGCTGATTCTGATCTGAGAATAACTCTTCCAGAACAATGATGTTTTCTTTGTGTGCTCTACTGAGAGCAGCTACAGCATCTGCTCGTGCTGACCAACGAGTGTCTGAAAGTATTTTATCAACTTTCAACTTCTTATCTTTATTAGTCTCTAGTACCTCACGGTGTCTCCTCCAACGATAAGTAGATGCAACAAGAAAGGAGTACATATTTTGTACCAGAGCAAACAATGACACTGCAGCAGGACAGCTTTCTGCAGCACACTTAGCCACCAAGTTTAAGGAATGAGCCATACATGGTATGTACTCAGCTTCACTACACTCATTCTTGATTATCTGTTGGGTCCCCAGATATTTACCAGACATGTTGCTGGCATTGTCATAGGACTGTCCTCGGCAGTCGATAACTGGAATGTTCTTCTCTTTAAGAAAATCAAGAACAGTTGTAGCAATATCTCTGCCAGTGTGGCTTAGCATGGGAATAAACTGCAAAAACCTTTCAACTGGACCTGTAGTAGGCAGTACATAGCGGATTGTAAAAGTAAGTTGATCCATGTGTGAAATATCAGGTGTGGAGTCAACAGAAATTGAGAAGTACTTTGCTGTTTTTACTTCATCTGTTATTGAGGACATAACCTTTTCTGCCATTATTCCAATGACTTCCTCAGAAATGACATGGGACAAGTAGGAAGTATGACCACTACCTTTGTTTGCGTGTTTCTTGATATGTGCTGCCAAGAAACTGTCGTATGTGCTCAGCAGCTCTAGAATCCCAAGATAGTTTCCATTGTGTACTGATCCAATTACTTCATCTTTACCTCGAATGGCTAGCCGCGTTCGCAAAGTAGCTTTAAAACATCTACACACCTCCTCAATACTGCTTGCCAGTACTCGCATTCACTTTCATATTGTTGTACTAGATTAGAGTCAATACGGGCACCCGCAGTCTTTCGATATATCATTTCGACCATACTTTTCCTGTGCTGATCTGACCTACTGTGAGATTCTATGACATACCTAGCGTTCTTCCAACCATTGAAGCCAGTTGTGAATGAGCTTTCCACCTTTGACATAAGCTTGCAAGCAAAACAATACACTTTACCAGTTGTTTTAGAGTAACAGAGCCATTTAAGATTAATTTCTTGGCCAGATAATGAATGAGTTCGAGTGAATAATGTCTTTGTACAATGACGGGTTCTGTTTAGCTCTTTCACAGCTGACTCTTTGAAGTCACCATCACAGTGTCGACATTCTGCGCTTCCCTTTTTCAACCAATAGTCACACACATTTTCAGTAATTATTTTAGGCCATAATCCAAGATCCGTTTCAAATCCTTGTTCAGTACCGGTATTCATAACTTTCACTTCCTTCCTCTTGTGTCTCCTCACTGTCACTGTGTTCAGGTTCAATTGCGCTAACTACACTAGGTTCAGGACTAGTTGTGGCTTCTCCAGTTGTTTCAGGCGTAATTGGTGTCTCTACTGATTCAGATTCAGTTTGACCGGATTCAGTTTGAGTTTGTGATTTTGCAGATTCAGATACTGTTGGATATGTCAACCATTGAGTTATTTTTGGTAGTTTTTTTACTCTTTGGTTTACGTCTGCCTTTTCTTGTCGTTTAACAGAGCCAGCTTTATACTTCCTCCCTTGATCACGATCACGACTTGTTGATTTCTCCATTGTGCCTCAGTGCAGCCTCACTGCCTTATCCTGAAACATAAAAACATAAAAAACAAACTATTTACACTTGACCCTCGTTTAGTATTAATTAATACAGTTTAATTAATTAATTAAATACAGACACTAAACAGTTGTTCGGGTGAAAAAGTCGCTTTATGGGAAAAGTCGCCAGCCCCCACCAGTGGCGACTTTTTCCTTAAATATGTATAAAATGTATTTATTATGAAATCTAAGCTAAACTGACCTAACCTAGCCTAAGTACGTTTCATATAAAAAAATTAATTACATTAATTTAACATTTTTCAACTTATTTATGTTATTATAAAGCTGACTAAAACTCCCCCATCCCCATTTATTGACTGGCGACTTTTTCGAGATACGACTTTTACCATTACTTACCACTAAACACACTCACATGTGCACTCCACAGCGGCCTGAATAGAACTAAACTCCCGCCAGCAAAGAGAGTGATACCATAATTATCACTAATCATTAATCAATTGTATTATTTATAGTGGAATCCAACATTATAATTATATGTGAGGGCGCGGGGCCCTCACAGGCGCGGGGCCGTAGGCCATGGCCTACTCGGCCCCCCCCCCCTAAATCCGCCACTGGTCTTACTTATATTTAGGAAACAGCTATAAATAGTTGAATTACTGTCAGTGTATTTAAATATAATTTCTTTCAATACATAGATACACAGATCAGTTGAGTGGGACCTTTTAAAACCAAACTGAGCAGATGTCCATAAGTAATCATTTAATCGGTGTAACGAGTTTCTCTAGTAGTTTCGAGAAGCAGGAGGCGACAGCAACAGGCCTGTAATTATTGCTGGATAGAATGTCCCCATACTTATTTTTGACCAGGGGCAGGATATATATACCCTCATGAACTCTGCAGGGATATAACTATGAGGAAGCATGGTTGAGAAGAGCAATGATAATGCAGACACACCACGTCATTAGCATATTTTAAGTGCTCATTCGATAGGTCAAAGTATTTTCCCTTGTCCCTCCCACAGGCGTTCCGCTGTAGCCTATCTTAAGATTAGCCTTACTCACACTATTAAAAATGTTTGAGTAGTGGATTTTCCACAGCTTTGCAATTTCATCCTCCCCCAACACCCAAGCGATGCTAGGATGGACGGCATTTTTTATTCCCTTTGGTTCTTAACGAATTTCCAGAATTCATTATCGTTATTTAAGCGAGTTTCACAGGCTTTTCATGCTCAAATAAAATCTTCTTCCTGCTTACATCGCCTTATGGCTGCCTTCTATGACCCCTACTTCTACACACTTCATGTATACTGGTCCTAATCTAGGTCTGCCATGAAGGCACCACAAATCGTAGGCGTCTTTCGATTCTCTCTTCAGGGGGGGGGGGGGGGCAATAAAATCATTACATCCAGGAATAATCTTAGTATGATAGTTGTAAGATTTCATCAGGGGTCTTCCAACTTCTCTTAACAGGGATACTAAATTATTATAATACCTATCTATAAGTTTAGAGTTAAAATCATTTGAGCAAGGATTACTACAGGCAAGATGCAAAATTTCTAAATTAATAAAGAGGTGACCTGTTCTGTCTTTATATTCTATTCTCTAGTGCATATTAATATTTGACCAATTAACGCGATTATTCTCACCTATTAAGTTCTTATTATGTCGTATTACACATAAGTTAGTAAAATTAATTAATAATTCTAACGGTCTATGATCAGAAAAAAGGAAATCATGCAGAATATGAACTCTAACAATTCGATCCTTTAGAATTTAGATTGTTACTAGCGAGGCAATGATTAATCCACCTGGTGGTACCACTCATATCACTAACGTATGTGAAATTACCACTAGTTACGACTAATACATCTACATTACTTATACTTATATATTATATAGGGGCTGCCTCTAGGACAATATCCCCGGAGGACAATATTCCCGGAGGACAATATTCCCCGCAGACAATTTAAAGTCACTGTCACAGTGGGAAAAATAATTTTGACCATTTGTTAGATTAAATGTAAAAACATTAAAAACTTAAGTTATATGCAATACCGCGCAAATAATCTAAAATATTTCTATTTTCATACCCTCGGATCACCGTCAAAAGCCTGGCTGCAGTCTTTTTTTTTTTTTTTCTGGGTTGTGTAGCATGACCTGCTGCTCTCTGAATAATATGAACTTGTTGCAGTGATTGTTCGAGTTGAATAAATGAAATAAACTTCCAAATGTTTGGGTGAGCACATGAAGTATTGGACGTAAATCTCCTATGCCATCCTTCAAGAGAAATGTTGGTTTTTGGCAATCCCTCTTTTGCTCTATCATACATACATATTCCACATATCTATATCAAACATTGGTTTTCGACGTCCTCGACGATGTGGTCTTCCAATGTATGTGTCTTCAAAATAATCAACTACTGAATGAGTGTCTGGGGTCAGAATTTCATATAATTCCTCAAATGCTACAACAACATTGTCAGGTGGGCCCAAGGGCCAAGGCTGCTATCATTCTCATATTGAGCGCAAACTCTTTATCAAATACCTAACCTAAAGGGGTGTGTGTGTGTGTGTGTATATATATATATATATATATATATATATAGGGTGTCCATAAATGTTTACCCTGAAAACAGTATGCTCTCATGTTTTAATGACGAATCTTACATCCGTTTTCTTTTTACAGGTGATCTCGTACACGCATAGAGTTTCTGTGCTGGTGTGTTTCGTCTACCGCATTCGCCGCTAGGAGCGCTGTAGTAGCTGTTCAGTTAAGATGGCGTCTGTGACAGAGAAGGCACAATGTGTTGTGTGGCTTGCAGAAACAATCTCATGTCAGTGTTCAGCTAAGGCTCAGAACAAAGTATGGAAAGAATCCACCTGCTGTGAAGTTAATTAGTCGTGGATGAAAAAATTCTTGGAAACTGGAAACGTGGAAAAAGGAAAGAGCAGTGGTAGACCATCAGTTTCCGATGGGACGGTGGAAAACATTCAAACGGCTTTCACACTAATTACGCCATCCCCCAGCTGCAGGACAGGCAACCAACTGTCATCTTCCAACAAG